>DF360404.1:26610-44300 GCA_000787875.1 Solanum virginianum | reverse complement strand
GTTAAAAGTCATACTAAAATGTATTCAAATCATTCAAAACATCATTTTCAAAATCTCAACATAAGTGTAAAATCATCATGTATTTGCCAACTTAAACATGAATGCATATGAATGACATAGCAGCTGAAACATAAGACTTAGAATCATAGAAAGGACTTGTCGTGTTATCATAAGCTTGAATAAAATGAAAGAAATACGAATATTGCTTCTCTTTGCCCGCACCGGCTTCTCGAGAGACACATATAAATAGACGACTCCTCCAAAAGGGCCTTGGCGAATACCGCATCATTATCATTCAACTTCTGCATTCACCCATACACCGCATCAATCTCATTCAACTTCTCTACTCACCCATCCACACCTCCATCAGGAGCTTCTCCTAAGTCAACTTATCCTCCACATCAGCCACAATCTCAAAGAGTGCTACAACACTAGAGGCACCAACACATCCCATCAACCTAGGACCATGAGGAATCGAACTAACCCAAATCCTATCCATAGGCAATCCCCAAACTTACGCAACCTTACCAACTTTCCTCTTCACCCTATAAGGACTCACAACCATAGCTCAATTGTCAACCTTAACCACACTTGTTCCACTTGTTGCTATGAACTACCATCTCCCCCTTGGGAGACAACCTCCACTCTATCATCTTTCCACCCAAAACTTTTAACTCTAATAAGGCGGAATCAAGGCCTTGCTTAACTAGACCTCCTCAACCAAAGAAGATTTGGAACCACCAAGAACACTATACTACCATTCTCAACTCACCTCAACCTAACTTCCAATCTAACCAACCGATGGACCCCACTAGTCTCCTCTTTGCCACCATTATCCACACATACTAGGCTACTTAGAGTACCAACCACAACATTAGCCTTACCGAAAAGAGTAATGCATACTCATATCATAATCCTTAAGAGATTCTAACCACTTTCTTGTTATCCACAATGCACACTTATCATATTTAGCAAACAACCTCTCATCCTCAAGACTTACAACACTACCCCCAAATAATTCACAAGCTCCAAACAAATCAATATCTCATCACTACAAGCCACCATAAATATATCAAGGTAGGGTTTTAAGACCCTATTCTAGAAACCCATAATCATAGCTAATGCATAAATCCACTGAACAACTCCACTAATACTAATAATGCTCACTTGGGAACAAAGCCTGAACCAAAGATCAATCTTAGAGAAGTGACTAACCCATTGTAGTTGACCAAAAAGATCGACCGACCCTAACCATCATATTACAACCTTACGGGTTCTATACTCATTGGAAGCATGCTATGTAAGTAGCCCAAACTACCCCAAGACCTCCAACACATCAAGCTAAGTTCAATCAAGATCACAAGACAAGACTTTATGCCACGATAGCATGGGACAACCCTAATAGGCCCCTACTAGCCACAATAGACTCACGTAACCATTTGGGATACCGACATACACATGAATCCTACTAGCATCAAGGAATAACACAAGAAATGGCAATCCCCGAACTTATCAAATCACCCTACTCAAAGCATCAATCATAATATTGGCCTCACTTAGGGTCAACTGAGTCATAGGAGAAACAATAGAAGAGGACCTACTCATAAGCTCCGACAATAGCCCGCTAAACTCAAGAAGCTCCTAATACCTAAGGAGGTTAAGGTCTAGGCTAACACCTAATCGCCTTCTTCTTACTAGGGTCCACCTAAATGCCATCACCGAGCACCACACAACCTAGGAAGGCAACTTTCTACAACCACAACTCCCATTCCTCCTATTTAGCACCCACCTTCGTTCTTTAAACTTGTAATACTACCCAAAAATGACTCATATGCACTACCTCATTATGGAACAAACCATCATATCATCACCAAAACCACCATAAACCTATTAGAGTAGGGGCTAAAGATCTTACTTATGAAATTATAGGCATAACCAGCGTACTAGTCAAACGAAAAGTCACTGCACCAATTCAAAATATCGGAAAGGGACATTCAAGGCCTTATCTACCACCAACAACAATTCTATAATCAAAACAACTTAGGTTCAACACCTCCAAACCTCACAAGGTGGTAAATGCAATACTTTAGAGACCAATTGCACCTTAAGGCATGAAAGGGACCTACCTCCCTTGCTACCACTTGACCACCTCCCACTCAAAGACGAGCTCATTAGGGAGTCGGGATCTAACTCTTCGGGTCCTACCACCCATGAAGACACAACATGCATGCAACCAAAAGAATAGAGAAGAAATAGTGGCACATCGGGCCTAACAAGGCATGCACATCGAAGCCAAGAAAACTTTAACTTACCGGTAATAGCATCGGACACCTCCTTCCCTCCTTGAGTCACATGATCAATATAACCACCATGTCCCAAAAGTCGACCACTTTTACACCCTCTAGGAATAAATGAACAATCCACAAGCTTATGACCCGCTTTACCACATCCAAAGCAAGCAATAGTGTTCCTCCGACATGGGCCATTGTGGTTCTTTCCACACCTTCGACACTTGGGGTTAGTTATCCCACCATCACCTCCTTTACCCTTATTGCATTTACAAGGACAATCCTTCCTCTGATGCCCCTCCTCACCACAAATGAAACAAGTATTGGTGCCTTTCAAGCATGGGTCTCTATGAACCTTACCACATGTTGGACACATAGCATCACCTCTATCTTTAGGACTTTGCAACTTACCCTCCACACGGGCCCTCTTGGCCTCACCACATCTCCTCTCACCACTAGAAGTCTTGGGAACACCCACTTGTTGATTGAGTTGAGTTGTCAATTTTGCCGCCGACATGGCCACTTCCCATAAAGCATTGCGAATCTTCGCATTCATCAAAGCACCGTCCTGAGTACATTGAGACATACCCTGAAATGTAATGGTAAGGGGTTAGAAATAAGCCCTAGGGTACCTAAATCTATCGCACGACGTAGATCATGATGAAGTGAAATATTTCCTAGAACGCCTCACAGCCTCCTACCAATAGTTGTGGTGCACAACACAAACATGAATAAGACTTTAATCGACGTGGTGTGTTGGACTCTAAGGATCTAACAACCTAGTGCTCAAATACAAAGTTTGTCATGACCCAAGTCTAGGGCCTAGACATGACACAATGAATGGGGAATTCGAAGGAACCCCAAATAAGCCTCTTAACTTATCATTACACATCATTAGTCATGGAGGCATATAAAAGACATAAAAGAGTAGAAACTAAGGGAGAAGCTTGCATAACATCATAGTTAAAAGACAAAGAGTCAAAGCTCATATCTAAGATACGTAACATGTCCAACAAACACCTCTAATACATAGATAAGAGCTGCAGCCAAGAAAAAGCCACCGGGCTCACCCTTATTGTCAAAATGGAACATAAAGAAAAATGTCTCAATACACAATAAGAGTAACATAGACTAAGGTCCTTTAAGTGGAGTATTTACCCACTAGCTTGAGTAGTACCGAACTAGCCACGTGGAGCAGAAGGATGATTACTTTGGGCTCCGATTCCTACATGGTGATATCATGTAGGCAAGAGTATGCGTTAGTACATTTGAATGTATTAAGTATGTAGGATGAAATCCAACAAGAGATAGACATCATAGGAAATATGCATAACCATAGAAAATATGCATAATATAACAATATGGCATATATGATCAATGCACAAGTAAAACATGCTTAAGTAACTCATGCTTATATAAGATATCATATATGTAGAAGAGACCAAGCTAGCTATTCAAGGTACAAACCCCTTGGTGGTTATGTGTTATAAACCCCTCACATTGATGATGATAATCACACCCTATCAACATGGTAGTGAAGTACAAAATCCTCACATGGTTGATGTGTACAAACCCCCAACATCTCTTGTCCCCTCGGATCGGATATGGTCTAATGAAAATCTTTATATAGAGTATATCATATACATAAGCTCATTTCATCATCATAACATCATTCATATCCTATCTCATGCTTTGAACCTTCAAATCCTCAAGAAACCATAATCGGACATTTTATCAAATACTTGGCGGGTGTGTACTGGGGGTACAAGAACATGAAATTTAGAGATGAAATCATGTAAATAAATTCATTGTAAAACTATCAATCAACATCTTGCAATACCCTCAAGAAATAAAACTCAAAATACCTCATCAAATCTTACGATATATCCAAGATTTATAGCTCAAAACATAGCAAAATAGTCACAACGTAATATAACTTTAACATAGTTCATAGACATGTTCATACTAGTAGACCCATTTGTAAAATCAACTTTAAATTGTACAAATTGAGTAAAAAGAATATTAAGTCACCATGTGTGGAAGGATCCAATGTTTGAAACCCATATACCTTAGCCTTGGAGAAGTTCTTGATGAAGATTAAAAATGAACTTAGAAAGGGTGGGAAAGGACCAAAATAATCCTTCCTAAAAAGCTGTCTAATAGCTGTTACGTGCTGCGTTACGATCCGTAGGTAGCACTAAGACTCGCAGCATCCTTCCCATGACCCCTAGGCTCAATTTTGGAGTCTCTGGAAATTGCTATGAGCCTGACCTACGAGTCGTACACCGACCTACGACTTGTAACGGTGGGCTCGTAGTGCAACTTTGCACTGGTAGTCTTCAGTATAATGACCATAACTTTTGACTCCAAACTCTAAATAAGGTGAAACCAAGTGCATTAGAAAGCTAACTCAAAGGGATTTTATTTGAAATGTTGTGGGCTACCTAGTTCCAAATGTGCTAAAAGTTATGCTTGTTTAAATTCAACCCTTGCATGAACCATCACCCAAAACGCAACCCTTAGGGAAGTCTTGAACTCGTCTAGGTACTAGGAGTCTTCCATGAACCTAATACACCCCCAATCTAACCAAAAAAGGCTTGAAACATAGGTACAAGAGCATGGAGTTACGGGGTGTCACATGCACAAGCTGTGCAAGCCACCACGAGTCCCTTTTACGGGTTGATTAATGTTAAGGATCTACCTTTGGCAAGTAAGTTACCTCTTTATCTGCTGTGGGGAAGACGACGAAGTTTCAAGTTATAGCTTACTTGGTCTTATGTCGGTTGAGGTCCCATTTCCACTAAGTACAAAGTATTTTTTAGCATTTCATGCATGATGTGCTGTCAAAATACAACACTTTTAATACTTAAAACTTGAAATTTTTTGTGTTCTCAATGTGACATTAGTGGGTTTTACGTGTTTTTATTTCTTATTAGCAGGATTCAAGGGTTGGCTGTGATGTTTGGGAGATTATGCAAAAGTTGCTCTTTTTGATGATGTACGAGACCCTTTACGGGCCGTGAAGGAGGTTTTGCGGACAATAACAGTGAGAGGCTTAAAATGCCCCAAAATGTGCTTCGAAAATACCCATAATCATAATTTTTATATATCTCAATATTCGTGTGTGTTATCAAAAATTCGACTTCTTATTCTTAATCTGAGGGTAAAATTGAGTGGGAAATGGGTATAACTCGAATTTTAGAGGACCCATAGCGAAAAATAATTTACGTTAATTTCTGATTTTCAGAGAGCATCCGCGCCCTGGTAGGGATGCGCCAGGGGTGTGGAGCAGTACAAAATCCTCCTTCGCGTTTGGTCCATGTTGTGGACCAGTAAAAAATTTCCTTAATTTTTCTTATGCGCCCAAGGACATGGAGGTCATAGACCCATGCCCACTAAAATGTGAAATCATCTATGCTTAGCTATTTTTCAACTCTATATCACTCAAAACCCTTGCAAAAAGCTCTCCAAGACTTAACCAAATATCTCATTACAAATTCAAGGATTTCAAGCTTAACTTTGAAATTCAAAGATTCACTTCAAGCTCTAAGTTCCCTTCAAGCTCATCTCAAGAAAATCCATGTTTGAGGTATGTGAGTTTCATCCATTGGGTCCTTTCACCCATGAAACCCAATCTTCCTTTTTATGAAAATTACATAATTTCAAGTTGTATTAGTTATGGGTATCTCTTATTATGAAATATGAGCATGAACTATGTTGGGGTTTTATCAAAGTATTGTTGATTATTCATGAGTATCTATTTTAAGCTTATACTATGAGTTGATTTTTGTCTATTGAGACTTTGTATGTTTTGAGCTATGAAACTATGATATATTGTGAGTTTTGATGATGGATTTCAAGGTACCCTACATGAGGGTTTTACTACATATTGGTGGGTTGATTTGCATTAAATTTTCTCATCTTATTTCACTCTCTAATTGGAAAGGTATCTATGATGTTACAAGTATCAAGTTAAGCCCTGTTTTCAAGATTTTACCTCTTGTGAGCCATTTCATGTTAAAGCAAGGGTTCATGTATTATTATTATTACTCTCATGTTCAAGTTAGGCATACTACTAGAGGTCAAGCATGTTTATGAGCTACTCAAGTCATGTTCTTACAGGCTACTCATGTTATGATTAAAGTATGATTACTACAAGTATTCCGTGGAATTAGACTTATCACCGATGGATTGGGTGTCTGAAACGCCCCAAAAAGGCCCCAAAAATGTGCTTTGAAAATGCCCATAATTATAATTTTCATATATCTCAAAATCCATGCACGATATTAAAAATTTGACTTCATATTCTTGGTTGGGGGCAAAATTGAGTGGGGAATGGGTAAAACCCTGATTTTAGAGAACCCATAACGAAAAATATTTTTTGCAAAAATTCAATTTCCAGTAGCCATCCGCGCCATAGCTGCAACGCGCTAGGGGCGCGAATCAGTGTTGGAGTGTTCTACATAATGGATCTGCATCGCGAACCTGACGTGGACCAGTGTATTATTTTCCTTGGTTTTTTCCATTTCAGCCCAAGGGCCTTGGGGTCATAGCCCCATGCCCACTTATGCGTGAAAACACCTATACTTAGCCATTTTTTTTAACTCTATACCACTCAAGACTCTCTCAAAAACCTCTCCAAGACTTAACCAAATATTTCATCCAAATTCGAGTGTCTCAAGCTTAACTCCGGATCTCAAGAACTCCATTCTAGCTTCAAGTTCTCTTCAAGTCTTCATCAAGGAATCCTCAAATTTAGGTCCGTGAGTTTCATCCATTGTGTCCTTTCACCCATGAAGCCCAATATCCATTTTTATGAAAATTGCATGTTTTCAAGTTGTATTATCAATGGGTATCTTCTATTATGGATTACGAGTATAAATTATGTTGGGGTTTTATGAAATGTTGATTTATTATACATGACTATCTATTTCAAGCTTATACTATGAATGAATTTTGTTTATTGAGACTATGCATGTGATGTCTATGATATTGTAAATGCCGGATTAAGCCCTTTTTCAAAGATTTTACCGCTTGTGAGCCTTTGATGTCAATGCAAGGGTTGAATGATGATCTATTCTTATGTTTTAAAGTTAGGCTCACCATTAGAGGTCAAAGATATTTTAGAGCTACTCATGTCATGTTTCCATGTTTCTTACAAATTGCTAGAGTATGATTATTTTAATTATTCCGTGGGATTAGGCTTAGCACCGATGGATTGGATATGGCATGGACCATCTTCTTGGGTTTATATTCCTTTTCTCAAACTATATGCCAACATAGGATTATACTTTACCCTTGCTCTACTATTGGATCCATATAGTACACTTCTTAATGAAGTCCACCCCGAAATGGCACGGGTTCCTGTAAGAGGGGTTACTTCTTCGAAATGGGATGGGATCCCATAAGGTGAAGTATAATTTACCTTGGCAAGTAGACGACACCTTTACTGATGAGGGATAATCATTGAGATTTCAAGTTGTAGCTCGCTTGGTCTTATTCTTTGTCGGTTGAGGTCTCTTCCCACATATGTACCATGTTCTATGCAAGTTGAGTGATTTATAAATATGTATTACTTCAAGCATTGATCATGTATGCCATGTTGAGATCATGCTCATCTATTGCTTATTACTATGCATTTTGACTATATTGGCTTATGTTGTGTTGCATTGAGTCCTACATACTTAGTATATTCAAATGTACTAACACATACTTTATGCCTACATGATATTACCATGTGGGGACTGGAGCTCCTCTTGATCATCCTCCACGTGGCTAGTGAGTTATTCAAAGATAATCTTGGTGAGTCCTCATGTTCGGGGACACTATCTACTTTCTCTTGCTATTTCTAAGACTTCTTTATGTTGAACATTTGACATTATAAGGGTGAGCCCAGAAAGTGTCTTGGCCCCCGCTCCATTCTATGTTTTAGAGGTGTTGTTGCAATATTATGATGTATTTTTGTTGTAAGCTTGACTCCTTATGCTTTTGTGATTATCAAAGACTTCCCTTAGTCTTATTTCCCTTTTTATTATATCTCTTGTTGTTGTTTACTTTGCTTCTGTGACTAAGGATGTGTGATTGATATGCTAAGAGGCTTGTTTGGGTCCTTTCGGGTTCCCATTCACCATGTCACATCTAGAACCTAGGCTTGGGTCAGGAAAAACTTAGTATTAGAGTACTAATTTGTTAATGTCCTCAGAATCCAATACATCGTGTCAATTAAAGTCTTATTCATGGTTTTGAAACGCGTCATAACTATGAGTAAGAGGCTATGAGGCATTTTAGGAAATGTTTTCCTTCTTCATGATCTATGTCGTGCTATAGAAGTTAAGGTAAGGCTTTTCCCTAATGAATGTTCTTTGCTATTCTAGATCATGCCAATTCTGAGAGGAAGAAGAGCCCGTACACCCAAGGAGAAACCGACTCCTCAAGCTCCTCTAGAAGGAGGGGGTAGGCCAAGAAGAATTTCGAGATGTTATTGCAATGTTGGCTCATGCTATGACCAACCAAATCAACCAAGGAGCCCAAGCCCCTTATGCTCCAACTCTGGCTTTTAGGGTGATGGATTTTACTAGGATGAATCCACAGGAGTTATATGGGTCCAAGGTGAATGAGGTTCCTTAATAATTCATCGATGAGGTGTATAAGGTGTTATTCATTATGGGGGTTAATTTGGAGGAAAAAACAAAGTTGGCGGCCTACCAACTCAAAGGGGTGGCTCAAATTATGTTCACTCAATGGAAGATGGAGAAGGGGAATGATGATGTTATCCCTTTGGAAGAGTTCAAAGAGACATTTCTCAACTAGTTCTTTCTTATTGAGCTAAGGGAGGCGAAGATGATGGAATTTATGAATCTAAATCAATGGTCTATGAATGTGAGGGAGTATTCCCTTAAGTTCAACCAACTCTCCAAGTATACCCCCAATTGGTTGTCGAGCCAAGGTCAAGGATCAATAAATTTGTGTCGGGTGTATCTGACTTGGTTAATGAGGTGTGTTGTACCGCCATGCTATTAGGTGATGTGGATTTGTCGCACTTCATGACATATGTTGAATAACTAAGGGGAAAAGCTTAGAAAGAGAAAAAACGGTGAGTCCAAGAGGGCTCGATTTGAAGGTGGGTTCCAAGGCTCTAAGGGTGGCCGATTTCCTCAAGGCCACAAGTTCCAAGGCCAAGGGTCGTCCAATGCTTCCAACAAGAGGTCTGCTAACGATAGGGTGCCTGATCCAAGATTCCAAGGTGGTAATGGAGGAATGGTAAAGCCTAGATGTCCAAAGTGTGAAAAGAATCATAGTGGTCCTTGTTTGAGAAATACAAATGCTTCCTTTGGTTCTGGTGAGATGGGTCATAAAGTTATTGATTGACCTCATGCATAAAACAAAGTTAGAGATGGTCATCCACAAGGCCAATGTACAAATGCAGGTCAAAGGGGAAGAGAAGGCCAACAAAGGGGTGCACCAAGGTCGAATAGGTTCGATGCCCTTCAAGGGAGACAAGGAGTTGATGAGGTGCCCGATATTGTTACCATTATGTTAAAGGTTTTTAATTTTGATGTGTATGCATTGATAGACATTGATACAACTCTTTCTTTTATTACTTCTTTTGTTGCCAAAAACTTCATGTTAATCGTGAATTGTTGTATGAATCGTATGAAGTGTCTACCCCCATTGGTGAGGCCGTTGTTGCTAGAAGAGTCTATAGAAATTGTCCCGTGTTCATTTTGCATAAAATCTTGCCTTGTGATTTTGTTAAATTAGAGATGGTGGATTTTGATATCATTCTTGGAATAGATTTATTGCATGCATATTATGCTTCTATTGATTGTAGAACCCATAGGGTTAAATTCCAATTCCCTGATGAGCCCGTCCATGAGTGGAAAAGTCATGATGTGGTGGTCAAGGGTAGATTTATTTCTTGTCTTAAAACCCAAAAGTTGATTTCTAGGGATATTGAGTCCAAAGTTCTTCCTATCGAATTGGTTTTGATGGTTGATGAGTTTCTTGATGTCTTTCCCGATGAACTTCCAGGTGTTCCTCACCAAAGTAATATTTGTGAAGAAGAAGGATGGTTCTCTTAGGATGTGCATTGATTTCTGACAACTTAATAGAGTCACCATAAAGAACAAGTACCCTCCACCAATTATTGATGACCCTTTTGATCAACTTCAAGGGGCTATTCTCTTTCCTAAGATTGATCTTCGGTCTGGGTATCACCAAGTGAAAGTGAAGGAGTGTGACATTCCTAAGATGACTTTTCGGACTAGGTATGGGCACTTTGAGTTTGTGGTATATCCTTTGATTGACTAATGCACCAGCTATTTATGGATCTCATGAACAGGGTCTTTAAACCCTACCTTAACCTGTTTGTGGTGGTTTTTATTGATGATATCTGGATTTATTTCCACAGTGAGGAGGAGTATATGGATCACTTGAGGGTGGTGTTGCAAATCTTGAGGGAGGAGAGGTTGTATGCAAAATATGAGAAATGTGAGTTTTGGTTGAAAGAGGTTGCTTTTCTAGGACATGTGGTATTCGGTGATGGCATTAAGGTGGATCCTGAGAAGATGAAGGTGATTAGAAATTTGCCTAGACCTTTGGCTCCATCGTACATTAGAAGTTTCTTGGGTTTGGCGGGCTATTACAGCAGATTTGTGAATGATTTCTCTTCTATTGCTTCTTCTATGACTAAATTGACACAAAAGAAGGCGAAATTTGTGTGAATTGATGAGTGTGAGAAGAGTTTCCAAACTTTGAAAGATAAGCTTGTCTCCACTCCTATCTTGGCTCTACCGGAAGGGTTAGAAGGATTTATTGTATGTTGTGATGCCTCAAGAATTGATTTGGTATGTGTTTTGATGCAAAGTGGTAAGGTGATAGCATATGCCTCTAGACAACTTAAGCTGCATGAGAAGAATTATCCCACCCATGATCTTGAATTGGCGGCTGTGGTATTTGCTTTAAAAATTTGGCGTCTCTATTTGTATGGGGTTCATGTTGATGTGTTCACTGACCACAAGAGTCTCCAATATATGTTCATCTAAAAAGGTCTTAACTTGAGACAAAGAAGGTGGTTATAGCTCCTTAAAGATTATGATATGATATTAATTATCACCTTGGCAAAGCTAATGTTGTGGCCGACACTTTAAGTAGGATATCTATGAGTAGTCTAGCTCATGTTTATAATGGTGGCAAAGAGGTGGCTAGAGAGGTTCACTAGTTGGCTAGATTTAGGGGTTAGGTTGGATGAAGTTGCTAATGGGGGTGTAGTGGTTGTTGATGGCTCTAAATCTTCTTAGATTGACCACAGGTTGGCTAGATTGGGGGTTAGGTTGGATGAAGTTGATAAAGGTGGTGCAGTGGTTGTTGATGGTTCTAAGTCTTCCTTGATTGAGGAGTAAAGGCAAAACAAGATCTTGACCCTGCCTTGCTAGAGTTGAAGGCCTTGGTGAAAGATGATAAAGTGGAGGTTTTCTTCCAAGAGGGAGATGGTGAACTTAAGTACCAAGGTAGATTGTGTGTGCCAAATGTGGGTGATTTGAAAGAATTGATCTTGAAGGAGGCCCATAATTTATCCTATTCCATTCACCCCGATTCTATAAAGATGTATAGAGACTTGAGGGAAGTGTATTGGTGGGGTAGTACGAAGAGAAACGTTGCTAAGTTCATATCGGGGTGTCACCATTGCCAACAAATGAAAGCCGAACATCAAAGGCCGGGTGGCCTAGCCCAAGATATAGAGATTCCTACTTGGAAGTGGGAAGAGATCAACATAGATTTTGTGGTTGGATTGTATATGACTAGGAAACATTTTGACTCTATTTGGGTTGTTGTGGATAGAATGACAAAGTCAGCTCACTTCCTATCGGTCAAAACTACTTATGGTACCAAAGATTATGCCAAGCTGTACATTCATGAGTTGGTTAGATTGTACGGGGTGCCCTTGTCGATCATTTTGGATCGTGGTGCTCAATTTACATATCATATTTGGAGGTCCTTCCAAAGAGGTTTTGGTACCAAGGTTAAACTTAGCAGGGCTTTTCATCCTCAAACAGATGGTCAAGCCGAGAGAACTATCCAAACTCTTGAGGATATGCTTAGAGCTTGTGTTTTTGAGTCTAAGGGTAGTTGGGATGAACATTTTCCATGAAACGACCAAAAAGTGCCCAAAAATGTGTCTCAAAAATACTCGAAATCTTAATTTCCATGTATCTCAAAATTAGTGCGTGATATAAAAAATCTGACTTCATATTCTTGTTCAGGGGGTCAAAATTAGGGGGGGAAAGGGTCTTATCCCTATTTTAGAGCACTCGAATCACAATTTCAAATTTCTAAAATTTTAATTTCCAGAATCAGTCTGCAGTAGTGCTGCAACGCGCAGCTATTACAGACATATGTAATCTTAGTCTCTACGATAGTTTTGCGACGTGAACACGTGTAAAGTCTGTCTAGTTATTTTTCTTGGAGTCCAAGACTTTTGAGTCTTGGGCCTAAGTATTCCTAAACTTCTTTCATGGGTTCCTTTCACCCATGATACCCAAGCTTTCTTTTCTTAAAAAATTACATGATTTAAAGTTGATTTACAAATGGGTCTTGCATATTATGAAAATCACTGCACACTATGTTAAAGCTATATGAACAAGCCTCCTTTTACTCAAATAATATGACTTAAAGTTGATTTACAAATGGGTCTTGATTATTATGAAATTCACTGCACACTATGTTAAAGCTACGTAAAGTTGTGACTATTTTGCTATGTTTTGAGCTATAAGTCTTGGATCTATTGTAAGATTTGAGGAGGAGTTTTGCTGTATATTGCTTGAGGGTGTTGCAAGGGGTTGATTGATGGTTTTACAATGGATTTTCTTGCATGATTTCATCTCAATATTTCATGATTTTACACTAAAACTACACACCCTCTAAGTGTTTGATAAAATATCTTGCTAGGGTTTCTTGAGGAATTGAAGGTCTAATGCATGTCTTATGAGTTGAATGATGTTATGATGATTATATGATTATGAAAAGGAATGTATATATGTGTGTTTAATCTTGTAAAACACCTATGGAATTGCAAGTGAATTTTTAGGCTCTCATATTGTTATGTTCTTGAGAATTGTTGATGAGTTATGAGGTTCTTATCCTAAGGTTTATGTTCTTGTGTATAATGAAGCCTACTAGAAGGGGTTATGAATTATTCTATGTGTTTTACCCTCTAGTGCAAGGCTAATTCCTACATGTAGGGGTTATGGATTATGTTGTACACTTTACCCTCATGTACGAAGTTATGCTATTCACTTACTCATATCTACATACAGGGATTACGAATTATGTGATACTCCTTACCTTCGTGTATGATTTGGGGTTATGCTATGTACTCATTTAAGGTTATGGCATGCACTCATATTCACATGTAGGGGTTATGAACTATGTTGTACTCCTAACCCTCATGTATAATTTGAGGTTATGAAATATACTCATATATAGGGGTTATGAACTATGTCGAATGCCTTACCCTTATAAGCACATATGTAGGGGTTATGACTTATGCTTCCTTTTACCCTCATGTGCTATTCATTACTTATGTAGCACCCATTACCTACTAGAAGGGGTAATAACTCATGCTAAATTCCTTACCCTCTAGTATAAGGTATTTGGATGATCTAATCATGTTATCTTATTGGGTTAAACAACCTATGTAAGAATTATTATTTTCAAGCATGTTTTTACTACAATCATTGTTCATGCATGCCATGTTGCTAACATACTATCTCTTGTTATGATTATGCATTTTAATTATATCGCATATCCCTTATTGCATTGCATCCCACATACTTTTTACATTCCAATGTACTAACGCATACTCTATGCCTACATTATATCACCATGTAGGAACCGGAGCCCCGCTTGAGCATCTCCACCCACGTGGCTAATACGGTTTCTCTCAAGCTTGTTAGTGAGTCATCCATTCCGGGGACATTGGTCTATGTTTCTTATACTATGTATTGATACTTTCTTCTTTATTGCTATTTCGACTATGAGGGTGAGCCCGGTTACTGTCTTGGCCCTCGCTAAGTATCTATGTTTAGAGGTGTTGTTGGATAAGTTGTGTATTATTCTTGAGCTTGAGTCATCTATGGTATTTAAGTATTACTCTGTTTCTTTAGCTCTCTCTTAGTGCCACTTCCCTTTGTTTATGCTTATCCCATATTGTTATTTTAATTGCTTTCACGACTAAGTATGTGTAATGATATGCTATGAGGCTTGTTTGGGGTTTCTTCAGGTTCCCCATTCGCCGGTCATATCTAGGCCCTAGGTTTAGGTCGTGACAAAGATGGTATCAGACCACTAGGTTGTTAGAGCCTCGGAGTCCAATACACCACATCGATTAGAGACTTATTCATGGTTGTGTTATGCACCACAACTATGAGTAGGAGGCTATGATACGTTTTAGGAAATGTTTCCCTTCGTCATGTTCTAAGTCATGCTATAGAGTTGAAGTAAGTTTTCCCCCTAATAATTATTCTATACCGTGCTAGTTGATCATGTCTAACCCAAGAGGAGGAAGAGCCCGTGCTCTCAAGGGACAACCGGCTAATGGAGAGCTTCGGGAGGCTCTCACTTTGCTTGCTCAAGTTGTGGCCAATCAAGTCAACCAAGGGGCCCAAGCCCTTCATGGCCCTACACCGGCTTCTCAGGTGAGACACTTCATGAGGATTAACTCACCGGAGTTCTATGGATCAAAGGTGGATGAGGATCCACAAGAGTTTATTGATAAGATTTATAAGGTATTGGCCATCATGGGTATAATATTGAAAGATAAGGCGAAATTGGCAGCCTACAAACTCAAGAGGGTAGCACATACATGGTACAACCAATGGAGGGAGGAGAAGGAAATCCATAATGTGGTGCTTTGGGAGGAGTTCAAGGCACCTTTCCTTGGTCGGTACTTCTCTCTTGAGCTTAGGGAAGCCAAATTGGTGAAATTCATGAATTTGAGACAAGGGTCAATGAGTGTGAGGGAGTATACCCTCAAGTTCAACCAACTCTCTAAGTATGCCCCTCACTTGTTTGCCGACCCAAATATGAAATTGTGACTGTTTTTCTATGTTACAAGGGTCAATGAGTGTGAGGGAGTATACCCTCAAGTTCAACCAACTCTCTAAGTATGCCCCTCACTTGTTTGCCGACCCAAGGGTTAGAATGAACAAGTTTGTGATGGGTGTGTCCGACTTGGTAAGTGAAGAATGTCGATCCGCTATATTGATTAGTGATATGGACTTGTCCCATTTGATGTCCTATGCCAAACAAATAGAGATGGAGAAGATTAGAAAGAAAAGTAGTGGGGAGTCCAAGAGGGCTCGGTTTGAAGATGATCGGTTCCAAGGAGGCGATGGTGGAATGAGTTTTCCAAAATGCCCAAAATGTGAAAGGCATCATCATGGAAAATGCTTAAAGAATTCAAGAGTATGTTATGGGTGTTGGAAGGAAGGTCACAAGCTTATTGATTGCCTTTATATCCAAAATAAAGGCAAGGAAGGTCGTCCTCAAGGCCAAGGTGAGTTTCTTTGACTTTGATGTGTATGCATGGGAAGGTTTAGGTGTTCCTATTCCTTTTATTTTTTTCCTCTTATTGCTTTTGGGCTTCATGTGTGTCCCGGGTGGTTATATGAACCTTTGGTGTCTATACCTTTGTTGAGTCTATTATTGTTAGAAGGTTATTAGTATTACTCCGTGTTCTTATTGCATTAGGTCTTGCCTTGTGCCTAGTTGAATTCAATGTGGTGGATTTTATGTTATTCTTGGGTTGGATTAGTAGCATGCATATTGTGTCTCCATAGATGCTGGGGCCCATATAGTTAAATCCTAATTCTATTTTTAAACCCGCCTTTGAGTGGTAGTGAAGTGATAAGTCCATTTCTTGTTTTAAAGTACAATTGATCTCTAGGGATTGCATTTTTCATCTTGTAAGAGTTAGGGGTGGTGAACCCAAGTTATTTCTATCGAGTTGTTTTTGGTGATTAATGAGTCCTTGATGTCCTTTCTGATATCTTGAATTTAGGGTGTGTCTTTTGGTTTGACCTATGATCGGTCATATCTATAGGTCTCATGAATAGGGTCTTTAATCCCTACCTTGCTAAGTTTGTCGTGGTTCTTGGTAATGATGTGTTGGTTGTTTTCGGTAGTGAGGGAGAACTTATGAATCATTTGAGGGTGATATTATGAATTCGGAGGAGGTGAGGTTATTTGCTATTTATAGAAAGTGGAGACCTTTGGGTGACAAGAAGGTGGTTAGAGGTGTTCACCGGTTGACTAGGGTGGAGAGGTTAAGAATGGTGGTGTAGTGGCTTTGATGGTCCCGAATCTTCTATGGTTAAATGGGTCTAGTTAAGTAAGGCGTTGATTTCTGTCTTGATAAAGTTAGAGGTTTTCTCCCAAGGGGGAGATGGTGACTTGGTGCTAAGTGGTTGGTGTGTGTGTTCAAGGTTGATTGATGAGAAGGTGGTGTCCATAAGGCTCTTTGGAAGGTTCTTCAAGTCAAAAGTGTCTTTCGGAAAGCAGGCATGGAGAAGCAACATCTGTATCTCTTTCATTTGATGGAGTTCATTAAAAGAATTGTCAAGTGGAAGGTGTCTCTCGGAGAGCCGCAGGAGGCACATATCCATATCTCTTTCATTCCTATTTGAGCTTATGATGATATGTCTAGTCCTTTCATGATTCCAAGCCTTATGTTTCAGCCCCTATGTCATTTGCATGCATCCATATTTATGTTAACAAGTTCGTGGTGATTTTTGACACTTATGCTGATATTTTGAGAATGGTGTTTTAGATGTATTATTGCATTCTTTTTAGGGATGATTTGTTTATGATTACTTTTCTCATATACGTTTCTTTGACATTCGAGGATGACTGTTCCCAAGGGAGAGATATTGAAATGAACCCAAAAAGTGCCCGAAAATGTGCCCAAAATCTTAATTTCCATATATCTCAAAATTTGTGCGTGATATCAAAAATTCGACTTCATATTCTTGTTCAGAGGGTCAAAATTAGGAGGAAGAGGGTCTAACCCCGATTTTAAAGCAATTGAATCACAATTTCAAATTTTCAAAATTTTAATTTCTAGAATCGTTCTACGACAATGTGGCGACGCGCAGCTGTCATGGACATATGTAAATTTAGTCTCTATGATAGGTTCATGATGCGAACCTATGTAAAGTTTGCCCAATTATTTTTCTTGCAGTCCAAGACTTTTGATTCTTGGGCCTAAGTGTTCCCAAATATGTTTTTACCTATACTTAGCCATATTTCACCCACATGTCATCCTAAACATTCTCCAATACTCACTCAAACATTTAGTCTTATATTTGTCTCAAAATTCAAGTCTCAAACCCTCATTCAGATCTA
>DF360404.1:12053-23725 GCA_000787875.1 Solanum virginianum | reverse complement strand
GGATTATGAGTATAAATTATGTTGGGGTTTTATGAAATGTTGATTTATTATGCATGACTATCTATTTCAAGCTTGTACGATGAATGGGTTTTGTCTATTGAGACTATGCATGTTTTGAGTTATGAAACTATGATCTATTATGAGATTTGATGATGGATTTCAAGGTATTCTATATGAGGGTTTTACTATATGTTAGTGCGCTGATCTGCATTGAGTCTTCTCATATTATTACTCTTGAATTGAATGATTTTGAACAAGCATTATATACCCACCAAGTGTTTGATACAATGTCTTGACAAGGATTCTTAGAGTTATTGATGATCTATTACATGTTTTAGAGTCAAGTGACTTTATGATAATTTTTGGGCTTTCAAAAATGTATTGAATTCATGAAAATGTCTATGATATTGTAAATGCCGGATTAAGCCCTTTTTCAAAGATTTTACCTCTTGTGGCCTTTGATGTCAATGCAAGGGTAATGTTTGATGATGATCTATTCTTAAGTTTTCAAGTTAGGCTCACAATTAGACGTCAAAGATGTTTTAGAGCTACTCATGTCATGTTTCCATATTTCTTACAAATTGCTAAAGTATGATTACTTCAATTATTCCACGGGATTTGGCTTAGCACCGATGGATTGGATGTGGCATGGACCATCTTCTTTGTTTCATATTCCTTTCCTCAAACTATGTCCCAACATAGGAGTATACTTTACCCTTGCTTTACTACTGGATCCATTTAGTGTATTTTTTAATGAAGTCCACCCCAAAATGGGGTGGGTTTTTGTAAGGGGGGTTACTTCTGCGAAATGGTATGGGCTTCTGTAAGGTGAAGTATGGTTTGCCTTGGCAAGTAGACCACCTCTTTACTGGTGAGGGGTAATTATTGGGATTTCAAGTTGTAGCTCGCTTGGTCTTATTCTTTGTTTGTTGCGGTCTCTTCCCACATATGTATCATGTTCTATGCAAGTTGTATGATTTATAAATATGTTTTCCTTCAAGTATTGATCATGCATACCATATTGAGATTATGCTCATCTATTGCCTATTACTATGCATTTTTACTATATTGAGTGGTGTTGTTGGAATATTATGATGTATTTATACTATAAGCTTGACTCCTTATGCTTTTGTGATTATTAAAAACTTCTTTAGTCCCGCTTCTCTTTTTAGTATATCTCTTGTTGTTGTTTACTTTGCTTCCGCGATCAAGGATGTGTGGTTGATATGCTAAGAGGCTTATTTTGGTCCTTTCGGGTTCCCATTCACCGTGTCACATCTAGGACCTAGCTTGGGTCGTGGCAATGTCGGCATGAACTGTCTTCAATGGTCCATACTCCTTTCTTCAAACTATGTGCCAACATAAGATTATGATTAAACCCTTGCTATTCTAATAGATCCATCTAGTGCACTTTATCATAAAATCCTTTATGAAATGGGTAATGTTCCGATAAGGAGAGTTACTTCATACGAAATGGGTTATGTTTCTGTAAGGTTAATTATGGTTTATCTTGGCAAGTAGAACACCTCTTTATCGATGAGGGGTAGTCATCGAGATTCTAAGTTGTAGCTCGCTTGGTCTTACTCATGTCAGTTAGGGTCTCTTCCCACATATGTATGACATACTATACAAGTTGAATGATTTACAAGCATGTCTTATTACAAGTATTGATCATGCATGCCATATTGAAATTATGTATATTCATTACTCATGATTATGCATTTTTAATATATAGGCATACTCTATGCCTACATGATATTACCATTAGGGACCAGAGCACCTTTTGATCATCCTCCACGTGGCTAGTTTATACTTTGAAGATAAGCTTTGGTGAGTCCTCAAGTCCGAGGACACTATCTATATTATTCTTGCTATTTTAAGACTTCTTTATAGTAAGCACTTGTTATTATATGGGTGAGCTCGGAGAGTGTCTTAGCCCCCGCTCCATTCCATGTTAGAGATGTTATTGGATATTATGGTGTACTTATGCTATGAGCTTGACTCTTATATGCTTTTATGTTTATCAAAGACTTCCCTTAGTCTCGCTCCCCTTTAATTATATCTATTGTTGTTTTTTATTTTGCTTCCGTGACCAAGGATGTGTAATTGATATGCTAAGAGGTTACTTGGGTCCCTTCGGGTTCCCATTCACTGTGTCATGTCTAGGCCCTAGGCTCGGGTTGTGACAGGGCTGATTTTCTAAAGTTTTTTCTATGAACATGCAGACAGGTCGTGACAAATTTATGAGTCGTACATCGGGCTTTTTTCCTGGAGGATCAGAGAAAAAGGATTTTCTGAAGTTCCATCAGACGAAACCCCCAATGGGTCGTAGAACACTTTACAGGCTATAGAGAGGTGTCATAGATCACAAGTCCAGTTTTGCAGCAATAATTTACGAGCACTCAATTACATGTCATGAAACACAATTCGGCTCGTAAAGCAGTTCGTGAAGCGTGCCAACCCAGTTATCCTATTTTGTTAACGACTTATATTTTAAATATTAGAAATAGGTTTTTAGATTATTTTTCTTAGCGAGTTCAATTAGTTGACAGAAAAATAGTGAGATTGAATAGAGAAAACATTAGAGAGTTTTGAGAAACACTTGTACGTTCATTTGATTTTCTAATCTTGTGATTCTCATTGAAGCTTTTCTTACAAATTGCTAAAGTATGATTACTTCAATTATTCCACGGGATTTGGCTTAGCACCGATGGATTCTTGTGATTCTCATTGAAGCTTGGATTTACTTGTGCTTAATTCAATTGTGGAAGTGTTCTATTATGAATTCTAATTCATAAGTCTTCCATCTACATAAATCATGAGTAGCTAAATCCATAACTAAGGTTGTGGGAACCATGAAAAAACTAACAATATAAAATCGGATAACCAAAATTATTGAAAAGCGTGTATACATATATTAATTAACTCTCTTTGTTTTGCATATTTTTTAGTGGTGGCCAACATTACAACCCGCCTAGTGTTATTGACTGGACTAATGTAGCAATGAATAGGAAAAGAGATTAATTAAAAGGATTTGATTGATGTGTTCTCGTCTAATCAACCGAACAGGGCCAAAGGGAGGTTGTACTAGGACTAATAAGTAAGGGTTAGTAATGTCACTGCGGAGATGGACCAAGTCACATAGTGAAATTCGCCTCTCCCCTGGACAAAGGGTTTGATGAACTTAAATTACCTTTCTACATGCTACATACTAAAAAAGAATTAGGTTATTCGGTAATACTAAGTTAGGGAATCATGGGAAACACAAAACCCTAGTTTCCCTCCATATTGGTTAAACTCTTGTGTTAGTCAGGTTTACTTTTCTACTTGTTACTACAAACCCCCCCTCTTTTGGGGAGATAAAGTTGTTAATCACTCAAATTGCATTAATTATATTCTCTTACATCTACAGTATTCCCCCCTTCGGGGAATTGAGTTGGTTGATTACTTGAATTTCTTATTGATGAATTTTCTTTGACTCAATGAAGTCTAGCCATATTCCCTTGGGTTCGACCCTAACCTTGGTTTGGTTTTATATCTTGACAACGATCGCTTTATCCTTTAAAAGGAGGTGTAACTTGGGTGACATCAATGCATCATGGATTTCATGGTATATTGATATATTATTCTTTCTTATATACTTTTTTTCTATATATGTGCCCTTGTCATCTAACATTATATGTAGGATTAATGAATTCATATGCATTACATACCCGCATACTTAGTATATCAAACATAATAACGCATACTCTTTGCCTAAATGATCTAACCATGTAGGGATCGGAGGCTATCTTCATCCAACTCTTGACTACTAGTTTGGATTGTTGAGAGTTGCTTGTGGTGGGTCCTATCATTCAAGTATAACCACCTTCTATCTATATATTATGCTACCTTTGCTTATGTCTTTGCTTTGAGGGTGAGCCAGGGACATGTCTTGGCCCCCGTTCTATTCTATGACTTAGAGGTATTGTTGGACAATATGTAAAACTCTATGTATGGATTGTTTTATGTTATGCTATTTGCTTATGGAGATTATGTTTATGGCTATGTCTTTATGTTGATGACATGGTGATATGCTTATGGTGAGATGCGAAATATGGAAAGTCCTAAGTCCCTTCTATCCCCATAGCATGAGTCATGCTAACATGCTCCTTAGTTCTTATGTCTTATGTTCTATGTGAATCCATGCAAATCCCTATCCCTATGACATCGCCATAGCATGAGTCATACTTTTCCGTCCCTTAGAACTATGTGTTTACTGTCTTATTATGCATTTCCAAATTAATGATGTGTATGTGGATACTATGAGACTTGTCTGGGAACTCTCGGGTTCCTATTCACCATATCACTCCTAGGCCCTAGTCAGGTCATGACAACTTCCAATCCCTCATGTACTGTACCAATTGTATTAGATATGTTTGCAGAGGATCCCCTACATCGGCCTTTGAAAAGAGGTCGCGCTTTTCTGATGGAACATCTGAGATCTCTGCAAGACGGGCTCACAAGAGAGAGCGCCATAGGTTGGAGGCAGCTAGATGGGTATCTATGTTGGACAAGAAGCTCAGGTAGGAGAGAGAGCAGAAGTAAGCTAGAGGTGCCAAACCATCATCGGTGGTATCAGAGGAGGTCACCTGAGATGTACCAGGTGAGTCTACACAACCCGACACTGGCGCTTAGGCACCATAGATATATTTCTTTAGCCCTGTACTTTATTTGTATACATTGTTAAGTGCATTGAGGGCAATGCACACTCTTTTTTGATGGGGTGGAGGTAGTTATGGTCATTGGTGAAGTCTGGGTAACCAAGGGCCCTACTACATATTTTTGGAATCCACAAGATTTTCTTGTCTGTGTTCTTTCCCTAATAACCATTACTTTTTGTTGAATTAATGTGTTTAGGTTGTTAAAGTAGTAATAGTAGCATACTTTAATGAAATCTATGACATCTACTGACTTGTAGTGAAAAATGAGATCCCTCCATTTTATTTTGATGTTTTATGTGGCAGTTTATATAGTAAGTGTGAAGGATCTTTTAATGACATTACTGATATTGATAGGATAAGTCTAACTTAAGCTAAAATGCATGAATCGTACACCTAGGCTGATAGTTAACTCAGTGCCAGGAGAGTGTGAGATTATTGTATTGTTCTTATGTTATGCATCAATCTAGAAATTGCCCCGTTAGTCTGTACCAAATCCATAGGAAAGGATCATAGGTTGTGTTTCAAAATATTTCAATTAACCTAAATAACCAATCAAATGAATTATATGATCCCTTAATCCAAACTTTTGAGCCTTAAGTGTACCCTTTCATTGTAATTATTAAAGGCACCTTCCCCACTACCTATGCTAATCTTCACTTTGGCCTTGGTCCCTCCTTGGACATTGTCTACCTCAACATAGGAAAAATGCCTAAGTTGAGATGGCTATCATAAGTGGCTCTGGTTTATTGTAGAACAATATGCATTTTAACTCAGGCAAAATGCTTAAGTTGAGGGTGACTACTATTAAGGAAGGTAAAAACAATGGGATATGGAAAGTGAGAAGAGTAACACAAACAAAAAAGGGGAATGTAAATAGGGTGTGAGGCGAATGTCAAAACGAAAAAACAAGAGAATAAAAGAAGAAAAGTGACAAAGAGTAGAATAATCAGTGTCAAAAGCATAGTACTATAACCAAGGTTCTAGGGTATTAAAAGAAGGAAAAAACAAGTCATGGTTAATAAGGTTGGATAGGGTAAGTCAGAGTAGCATAATACCAAAGAGGGCCAAAGTAGTCACTATTCCCAAAATACACCACTCCTATCCCCAAACCTATGTTACAAGTAGAAAAAGTCCTATAGTAATCCTAATTTGACTGTTTGAAAGTCACGGTATAGAATATATGAAACAACCCCAAAAAGTGTCCGAAAATGTGCCTCTGAAGTTCCTGAATCATAATTTATATATATCTCAAAATTCGTCTGTGATATCAAAAATCTGACTTCATATTCTTGATAAAGGAGCACAATTGAATGGAGAATGGGTCTAACCATAACTTTAGAGCAAATGAATCACAATTTTAATTTTTCAAAAATTTGATTTCCAAAATTGATCCACGTTGGTACCACGACGGGCAGCCATCGCAGACCTGTGTAAAAATGTCCTCTGCATTAGGTCCTCATCCCAAAACAGATGCGGACCTATGTTATTTTATTGCTAGTTTTTCCAGTTCGGTCCAAGGCTTTTGTGTCTTGGGCCTAAGACTTCCCATGCGTTAAAATACCTATACTTAGCCATATTTCACCTTCATATCATACAAGACATTCCCCAATACTCTCTCAAACACTTAAAAAAATATTTTAACCCAAATTTCAAGTCCCAAAACTCATCCAGATCTTAAGGATTTTACTCAAGCTTTAAGTCTTCATTTTCAACTATCACCAAGAATTCTCCAAAGTCAAGGTATGTGAGTTTCAACCATTGGATCCTTTCACCCATAATGCCCAAGATTCTTTTTTACCTAAATCTCTTGTTTTTAAGTTGATTTATTTATGGACCGAAGTCAGGGTATATGGATTTCAACCATTGGGTCCTTTTACCCATTGAGCCTAAGATTCTTTTTTACCTAAATTATATGTTTCTAAGTTGATTTTACTTATGGCTCTTCTCTTATGAACTTGACTATGAACTATGTTGGAGTTTTGTAAAAGTGTGACTGTTTAAGCATGCTTTGAGCTATGAATCTATAATCCATTGTGGGATTTAATGAAGGGTTTTGATGTATGTTGAATCAGGGTATTACCAAGTATTAGTGGGTGGTTTTATATTAGAATTTCTTGCATGATTTCACTCTTGAATTTCATGGTTTTACGCTAGCATTACGCACCTGCCTAGTGTTTGATAAAATATCCGGTTAAGGTTTCTTGAGTTGTTGAAGGTCTAAAGCATGACTTATGATTTGAATGACATTATGATGATGAAAGGAATCTATATATATGTTATTTTCCTCTATGGTGTTATGAGTTGACCAAGCTATGCTCGAGGGGTTGTAGGCTAGGTAACCACAATGAGGGGTTTGTACCTCGATTCCCTTGCTCAGGAGGTAGTAGGCCCGTGCTACCATGATTGGAGGTATGTAACTCAATAACCACATTGAGGGGTTTGTACCCCGATTGCCTCGCTTAGGAGGTAGTAGGCCCGTGCTACTTTGTTGGGAGGGTGTACCTCAATAACTACGTTGATGGGTTTGTACCTCAATCGCCTCTCCAAGGGGGTGGTAGGCCTTGGATATTCTATATTGATGGTCACTTCTTACACACTTATTATGTTATATGTAAGTATGATTTACTCTAAGCATCATCCATTCATGTCATATTGCTATATACTTATTCATTGCCTATAATTATGCATTTTGATTATGTTGCTTATCTCTTCTTGCATTGCATTGTACATACTTAGTACATTCAAATGTACTAACACATACTCTATGCCTACATAATGTTATCACGTAGGAACTGGAGCTCCTCCATGTAGCTAGTACGATCTCTCTCAAACTAGTTAGTGAGTCCTCAACTCCAAGGATGTCTTTTGATCTTATGATATGCTTAGACTCTTTTTCCTTTATTTGTATGATTTGACTATGATGGTGAACCCCGTTGCTTATCTTGGACCCCGCTAAGTTCTATGTGTAGAGGTGTTGTTGGACAAGTTATGTAATGATACTTTGAGATTGACTCTCCTTTAACTCTTTAATGTTTTATGATATGGAAGAGTTCCCTTAGTCTTTTATCCTTTCTTTAACTCTTATTGTTGTTATATTGCTTACGCGACCAAAGATGTGTAATGATATGTTAAAAGGCTTGATTGAGGTCCCTTCGGATCCCCATTTGCTGTGTCATGTCTAGGCCCTAGGCTTGGGTCGTGACAAACATAGTATCAGAGCACTAGGTTGTTAATGGTCCTCGACATCTAACACACCACATCTATTAGAGTCTTATTCATGGTTGTGTTGTGCACCACAACTATAAGTAAGAGGCTATGAGACATTTTAGGAAATATTTCCCTTTTTCTTACTCTATGTCATGCTATAGAAGTTAAGATAAGGTTTTCCTCGATAACGATTGTTCTTTCCTACGCTAGATCATGCTTAACATAAGAGGAAGAAGAGCCCTCACACCCGAGGAACAACCGGCTTATGGTAAGCTCCAGGATGCTCTCACTTTGCCAGCTCAAGTTGTGGCTAACCAAGCCAACCAAGGGGCCCAAGCCCCTCATGCTCCTTCGACATCTCGGGTGAGGGACTTCATAAGGATGAACCGACGACCTAAGGTCTAGAATGAAAAAGTTCATGATGGATGTAACCGACTTGGTGAGTGAGGAGTACTGGTCTGCTATCTTGATTAGTGACATGGACTTATCTTGCTTGATGACTTATTCCGAACAAGTGGAGGAGGAAAAGTTGAGGAAAAGAAGGGGTTATGAGGCCAAAAGGGCTCATTTTGAGGGTAAGTTCCAAAGTCGCAAAGGTGGCCGATTTTATCAAGGCCAAACATCTTCTCATGCTTCTAATAAAAGGTTTTCCAATTACATCCCTAGGGCCCAAGGTGATGGTGGTATAGGTCCTAATGATATGTGTCCAAGATGTGGTAGGGGTCATAGTGCCCCATGCTTGAGGAATACTAATGCTTGTTATGGTTGTCGAGAGGTAGGGCATAAGGCAATGGACTACCATCGAAATCACAATAAGGGTAAAGATGTTCGTCCTCAAGGCCAGGGTGCTAATGCAGTTCTTTTGGGTAGAGAAGGCCAATAAGGTGGTGCCCCAAGGAATAATCGATTTTATGCTCTTCATGGGAGGCAAGGGGTTGATGAGGTTCACAATGTCGTCATTGTAAGTCTTTGATTTTGATGTCTTTGCATTGGTAGACCCGGGTGCCACTCTTTCTTTTGTTACTCCTATTATTGCCAAAAAGCTTCATGTTGAGCCCAAATTGTTTATGAGGTGTCTACTCCTATTGGTGCATCTATTATTGCTATAAAGCTCTATAGAAATTGTTCCATTTGCAACTTACATAAAATATTACCTTGTGATCTTATTTAGTTGGATATAGTTGATTTTGATGTTATTCATAGGATGGATTGGTTGCATGCATATTATGCCTCTTTTGATTATAGAACCTGTAGGGTCAAATTCTAATTCCTAAATGAACCCGTCCTTCAGTGGGAGAGTCATGATGAGATGGTCAAGGGTAAGTTTATCTCATGCATTAAAGCCTAAAAGTTGATCTTTAAGGGGTGTCTTTATCACCTTGTGAGAGTTAGGGATGTGGAGTCCAAAGTCCTTCCTATAGAGTCGGTTTCGGTAGTAAATGAATTCCTTGATGTCTTTCCTAGTGACCTTCTCTATGTTCCTCCTAAAAGAGAAATAGACTTTGGTATAAACCTCCTTTCTGATACTCAACCCATTTCTATTCCCCCTTGCTGTATGGCCCCAACGGAGTTAAAGGAGTTGAAGGAGCAATTGAGGAATTTGTTGGAGAAGGGTTTTATTAGGCCTAGACAATTACCTTGGGGTGCATCGGTGTTGTTTGTGAAGAAAAAGGATGGGTCCCTTAGAATATGTATTGACTACCGCAACTTAATAGGGTTACCATCAAGAATAAGTATCCTCTCCCAAGGACTGATGATTTGTTTGACCAACTTCAAGGGGCTAGTCACTTCTCTAAGATTGATCTTCAATCCGGGTATCATCAAGTGAAGGTATGGGAGTGTAACATTCCCAAGATAGCCTTCTGGACTAGGTATATGCATTATTAATTTGAGGTTATGTCTTTTGGGTTGACCAATATACCACTATCTTTATGGATCTTATGAATAGAGTATTTAAACCCTACTTTGATTTGTTTGTGGTGGTTTTCATTGATGATATTTTGATCTATTCTCATAGTGAGGAGGACCCTGTGGCTATTAAGGGTAGAGCTACAAAAATTGCTTATTGTGGTCTTCATGGATGATAGTTTGATCTATTCTCATAGTGAGGAAGAGCATGTGGCTCATTTGAGGGTAGTGTTACCAAGATTAAGGGAAGTGAAGTTGTATGCTAAATATGAGAAGTGTGAATTTTGGTTGAAAGAGGTTGCCTTTCTAGGTCATGTGGTGTCGGGGGATGGTATTAAGATGGACCCTAAAAAGAGGATATGATTAGAAATTAACCTAGACCATTGACCCCATCGGACATTAGAAGCTTCTTGGGCTTAGTGGGTTACTACCAAAAGTTTGTGAATGTGTTCTCTTCTATTGCTTCTCCCATGACTAAGTTGACTCAAAAGAAGGCTAAGTTTGTGTAGACTAATGAGTGTGAAAAGAGTTTCCAAACCTTGAAGGATGAGCTTGTGTCTGCTCCTATCTTATCTCTATCGGTAGGGTTGGAAGGGTTGGTTGTGTATTGTGATGCCTCCCGCATTGGTTTGGGTTATGTTTTGATGCAAATTGGTAAGGTGATCGCCTAAGCTTCTAGGTAACTCAAAGTACATGAAAAGAATTATCCTACTCATGTTCTTGAATTGGCCGTCGTGGTATTTGCTTTGAAAATTTGGAGTCATTATCTATATGGGGTGCATGTTGATATGTTCACCGATCATAAGAGTCACCAATATGCGTTCACTCAAAAAGATCTCAACTTGAGACAACGAAGGTGGTTATAACTTCTTAAGGGTTACGATATGAGTGTGCATTATCATCCCGATAAGGCTAATATTATGGCGGATGCTTTGAGTAAGATGTCTATGGGTAGCCTAGCTTATATTGATGATGGGGGCAAGGAGGTGGCTAGGGACTATAGAGATTTGAGGGATGTGTTTTGGTGGGGTGGTATGAAGAAAGACATTGTCAAATTTGTATCCGGTTGTTATAGTTACCAACAAGTCAAAGCTGAGCATCGAAGGCCGGGTAGGCTAACCTAAGATATAGAGGTTCCTACTTGGAAGTGGGAGGAAATTAACATGGACTTTGTGGTTGTGTTGCCTAAGACTAGAAAGGGTTTTGATTCTATTTGGGCTGTGGCTGATAGGATGACAAGTCGGCTTACTTTCTACCGATTAAGACTACTTATGGGTCAAAAGACTATGCTAAATTGTACATTCTTGAGTTGGTGACATTGCATGGGGTGCTCTTGTCTATCATATCGGATCATGTTCCTCAATTTACTTCACACTTTTGGAGGTCCTTCCAAAGAGGTCTTGGAACCAAAGTAAAGCTTAGTACGGCCTTTCACCCTCAAAAGGATGGCCAAGCCGAATGAACCATCCAAACTCTTGAGGATATGCTTAGGGCTTGTATTTTTTATCTTAAGGGTAGTTGGGATGATCATCTTCCATTGATTGAGTTTGCTTATAACAATAGCTATCACTCAAGCATTGGTATGGCCCCTTTAGAGACCCTCTATGGTAGACGTTGTACATCACCAGTTGGGTGGTTTGAAGTGAGAGAAATGCCTTTGTTGGGTTTATATGAGGGTAAGCCTACTTGCTTGTATTAGCCCCCACTAAGTTCTATGTGTAGACCTGTTATTGGAAAAGTTATGTAATGATATTATGAGATTGACTCTCCCTTGACTCTTTAATGTTTTATGATATGGAAGGGTTAATTAGAGAAAGGTTGAAAATAGCCCAAAGTCGTCAAAAGTCCTATGAT
>DF360405.1:45585-61792 GCA_000787875.1 Solanum virginianum | reverse complement strand
ATACCAGAAATAGAAATAAGAAAAATAATATGGGAAAAAATCATAGAATACGAAGAAGAAGAAATTAATAAATTAATTACACAAGCATGGTATGAGTCCTAATTTCCCCGTCCTGTAGTACTATGTGTTTATCTGTGTGCGCTTCCTAATCGATGATGTGAGTTTTGGTATCTTGAGGCTTGTTTGGGGACTCTCGGGTTCCCATTCAACATGTCACATCAAGGCCCTAGGCCTGGCTCCTGACAAAGATGGTATCAGAGCCCTGGGTTTATAAATGATCCTCAGAGTCCAACATGTCGCGTCAAGTAGAGTCTTATTTATGGGTGTGAAGTGCACCATGCCTATAAGTGGGAGGCTATGACGATGTTTTAGGAATTGTTTCACTTCTTCAAGTCTTATGTCGTGCTGTGAATAGTTGGATTAGCACTTGACCTTGAATAATATCCTTGCTCTGTTTTAGAAGATGCCTCGTGGTAGACCTGCCAGACTAGCCCCAACTAATGAGGGTCAAGCATCTTAAGGGCCTATGGATAAGCCTATCTCTAATGGTGAATTCTGTATGGCCTTTGTCATGTTTTCCCAAGTGGCGACTACTCAGACTAGGCAGGCCAACCTACCTTGGGATCCCACTCTGGCTTCTAGAGTAAGGTATTTCACCCGGATGAAGCCTCCAGAGTTCTTTGGGTCTAAGGCTGACGAGGATGCTCAGGAGTTTATTGATGAGATCTCCAAAATATTAAATGTCATGGGTGTCACTTCTGAGTGGAGGGATGAACTAGCTGCTTATCAGTTAAAGGATGTAACACAGGTGTGGTACACACAGTGGTCTATCGAGAGGGTTTATGGTAATGCTATCAATTGGGAGGAGTTCGAGTTTGCTTTCCTGGATCGTTTCTTCCCACTTGTGCTTAGAGAAGCCAAGATGACCAAGTTTATCAACCTTAAGTAGGGTAATATAAGTGTGAGGGATTATGCCCTCAAGTTTACTAAGCTCTCCAAGTATGCTCCGACACTTGTGGCTGATCCTCATGCAAGAATGCACAAGTTTATTTCCAGTATCTCTGACTTGCTTGTACAAGAATGTCGTACGACCATGATTATTCAGGATATGGACATCTCTAGACTTATGGTTTATGCTGAATAGATCGAACAGGAGAAACACAAAGGGAGGAAAATGCATGATCCTAAGAGGGCCCGTTTTGATGGTGGGTTCTCGGACTCTCGGGTGGTGGTTTTGGTCGCTTTCAATAGGGCTAAGGTTCAGGTGCTTAGGCTGCTAATGCTAAGATGCCTCCTCCTAGGACACTGGTGGGTGGTGGTCAGGGATACCCTTTGTGTGATAAGGGTGGGAAGCCCTACTGATGATGTTCACGCTTCAATAAGAAAACAGTCGCAATCAGCAATTAACCTAACCAAAGATTAGGGTCAAATCCACAGGGAATACAAGGCTTGAATACAAGAATTTACTATCAATCATTTCAAGTATCTATAACTAAAATCTCTAAAGGTGAGAGTTTTTGTGATTCAAGAACAACGTAAAATAAACACTATACTACGACATGAGGAAAGCACTCAATTTTAGGGACAACTTGGGAATTGTGTTCCCATGGTTTGTTGACCCGATTATCCTAGATAACATAACTACAATTGAAAATTCGCATGCAGGATGGTAACTTAGATTCTTCCAGCCTCTTATGAAGGTGAAGGTCGAATTTCACCATGGCGCGTGGTTGGCAACCATGGTGTGCCAACTAACTGTTACCCATTATCCCAGTCAACCTCCCCTTGGTCAGATTTGGTTGATTAGATGAGAAGACATCGATCGAATTATGTCGTCTACTTCCTTTTTCCTATTCGACACTACCTTGGTTAGGATCATGATAGTAGGCGAGGTTTGGTGTTGGCCACCACTAAACAACAATCAAAATGAAGGGAAATAAACAATACATGCAAAACCCCTATCATAGAAATGCAATAAATCTAGGTCATCTCAAGTCAACTACCCACGGTTCTCACAACCCCAAGTTGTGGGTGCTTAGCTACTCATGGCTAAGGCAAAACCAACAAAAATGCAAATACAAGACATAGTTTAGAGTTTCACCCAAAGTAATGAAGAGTGAAGACACCATAAGTTGCAAACTAAAAGCTTGATAGATTGACCATGAGTACAAAGTAAGATTTGCAATCCCCAAAAGTGGGTTTTCTAAGAGAAAATGAAAATCTACACTAAAACCCTAAAATATTCTTGAGAGAATATTCGAAGGCACATTCAATGTTCACTATCTGGAATCTCTCCAAAATAAACCCTAACTTAAAGTATTTATAGTAGTAACAAATTTAACCCTCAAAATTGCATAGAAAAGATAGTTGGCAGCTGGTATGCCTTATAGGTACGACTCATAAAGTGATATGAGTCATAATTGGGGTGTCGTATCAGGTTCTTGGCATCTTAGACTTGACTGGATGACCCACTGGTATGAGTTGTATCTTGGGCTATGACTCGTATGCTCCTCTCATAGTCTAAGCCTTCAGTTTTTTGGTCCAAAGTTTTGGCTCTTTGATTCCTGGTACGAGTCCACCTATACGAGTCGTGGTGAGATTTACGACTCGTAGGATGGCCTCGTAGGGCAGACCTCCACTTAGCAAATTTCTGATTTTTGGTCACTATTTCTTGCTAAGATAGCACCTTATGACTCGTAGCTTGGGCTATGACTCGTAGGTGAACTCGTATGTCCTATGCTTCAGCAAATCTGCAATTTTTCTCCAAAATCATGTCAACCTAACTTTTCTGCAAGAACAACATAAAAACACACAAAAACCATAAAAAGTTACATTAAGAACTCATAAAATCCATTGTTTTAGACATCATATGTTACCTAATTTTTCTGCAAGAAAAACTCAAAAACACATAAAAATCATAAAAATTCGCATCAAGAACTCACAAAATACCTTGTTTTAGGCATCAAATGTGTTGTATTTTCATAGCACATCAACACCCTCAACTTAGAATTATTGCTTGTCCTCAAGCGATGACTCGATCTACGTAGACAATGAGAAATACATCATAGCTATACTAATGGCATATTCATCAACTCCTTTGATTTAGGTACCCGACTACCATTTTCAAAACTCAAAGGGGAGAAGCTAAGCGATGACTCGATCTACGTAGACAATGAGAAATACATCATAGCTATACTAATGGCATATTCATCAACTCCTTTGATTTAGGTACCCGACTACCATTTTCAAAACACGATTGCAAAGTTATTAAGCAAAACAAAAACACAATGACATACCTGGCAATCCAACTATGATAAGCTAAGAAGCATCAACCATGCACAATCACTGCTATAGTCATATGCTAATCAAGTAGTGCAAATGCCCTCACAAAAAAGAAGTCCCTCACACTCACTCAAAAAGCATTTAGAATTCAGGGACTTTGGATGCATTCTCACTCTCGCAATTGAAATTCATGCAAAATGACTAACACCATAGGCTTGCCTCTATACTTCACCTCCGGATTGGTGACAAAGTGGATTTGGATCACTTTAGGACTTACTGTCTTGTAACATAGGCTCATAGGGCTTTGGTGTGGCATTTTAGGAAAGTAGTGACTAAAAGTTATCCATGAACCATGTATTACCAACACTTTTACCTTCATAACCCATTCATTTTCACTAAATCCACCCTTATTCTCTTGTTTCAAGCTTTCTTCGGGTGATCCTTTTTCTTTTTTGGTTGTGCCTCAATTTCGAACACATTTTTACTAATCTCTTCAAATCAAGGAACTTTGCTTTTCTTTTTCTTGACCAGGCTCATGATTACTCATTTCTTTCTTTCTTCCCCAACCAACTACCTTATTTTTATTACTTTACCACAATAAAGGCCACCTTAACTTAAGCTTTTAGCCTTAGGTGAAGTACACAATATCTATTCCAAAACTAGGGCCACCATTTGTAGCCACCCTCAACTTAGGCTTTTAGCCTTAATCAAGGTTCACATATTCAAGGATAGACTAGAGCCAGTATCAATGTATTCCATCAAACAAGGTTAAGCTAGCAAGGTGTCAAGAAAGAATGAGTATATGAGATGCTCAAAAATTTGGAACAAGGGATTCACTAGCTCATTTGGTAGGTCATTTAGTTAAGAGTGGGCTCACTAACAGAACAAACGCCTAAGATCCCTTCCAAATCAACCACATCAGCAAACAAGTCTTAGAGTAACAAGGCAAGTTCTGAGTCTACACAAGATGCATGAATGCGGCACAATAAGCACACAACACACATGACATTGCACCCACAATCAAGTATAGACTCACAGGTCATGCTTCAAGCCTCAGCTTACCTTCACATTATCAGAACAAACTTTGCCAGATACTCAAAATGCATAAATGCCTCAATAACCACAATCTCAAAAATTTTGAGGGTACCTAATTTTTCACCTCATTCAAAAAGCATTTAAAGACTATGTATATTCCAACAGATAACACTACTATGAATTTACACATTATCTACACTACCTAAAAATGCTGATTCAATAGAAATTAAACATCCACAAGAAAAAAGAAACACAACAAGAAAACTTTAGGATAAAAAATAGGAAAAGTTATGGACTCGAGGCTACTTAGAATTCACCTTAATCCATAACTTCCCACAACCCACCAAAATAGAATACTTTGTCCTCAAAGTAAAAATATGTACAAAGAGAAACAATGGGCATACCTTGGGTTGCCTCCCAAGAAGTGCCTGATTTATTGTCGCTGCATGACGGAATGTTGTTGTTTGGTAGTCATGTCTTGTCAAGGTCCCATTCTTCCACTATCTTAATTTTTTCCATATCACCTATGTACAGTTTGACCCTTTGGCCATTGACCTTGAAGATTTTATCATCCTTGCTTTCTAACTCGATGGCACCATGACTAAAAACGTGTACTACTCTAAAGGGTCCCATCCACTTTGATCTGAGTTTCCCGGGAAACCACTTTAACCTAGAGTTGTAAAGCAACACTATCTCTCCTGGAGCAAATTTGTGGTTGTCGATTCTGCGCTTATGTTGAATTTTCATTCTTTGTTTGTACAATGCAGAGCTCTTATATGCTCTCAGTCTAAATTTATCAAGTTCATTAATTTGCATTAGCCTTGATGTTGCTGCTTCATTCCAATCTAGATTTAGCTTCTTTACTGCCTATAGTGCTTTGTGCTCAAGTTCAACTGGCAGGTGACAGGTCTTTCCAAATACCAATTGATATGGAGACATTCCAATTGGTGTTTTGAAGGCTGTGTAGTATGCCCATAGGGTATCATCCAACTTTCTCGACCAATCAGTGTGATTCACATTCACAGTCTTGGATAAGATTTGCTTTATTTCTCTATTTGACACTTTCACTTGCCCACTTGTTTGGGGATGGTAGGGGGTTTTCATGTGGTGCTTTACACCATATCTCTCAAGGAGAGCTTTGAATAGTTAGTTGTAAAAGTGTGAACCTCTTTCACTGATAATTGGTTGAGGTGTGCCGAACCTGGTGAAAATATTTCTTCGGAGGAATCTCGGTTACACTCTTGCCCTCATTGTTTGGCAAGGCTATGGGCTCTACCTATTTAGAGACATAATCAATAGCAACTAGGATATACTTATTTTCATGAGAGCTAACAAAGGGTCTCATAAAATCAATACCCCAAATATCAAATAACTAGATCACCAAAATAAGATTAAGAGGAAGTTCTAGCCTTCATAAGACACCACCCTCCTTTTGGCATCTGTCACAAGACTAGACATAATCATGAGCATCTTGATGCATACATAGCTAATAATATCCACACTATAATACCTTATAAGCAGTATGAGCTCCACTGTGATGGCCACCAACCAACGATGAGTGGCATGCTTCAAGGATGCTCATCATTTCCACCTCTGGAACACATCTACAAATGATCCCGTCAGCATATTATAAAATAAGTATGGCTCATCCCAAAAGAATTTCTTCACATTGTGCATAAATCTGCAACGTTGATAGGTATTCAAGTTAGGAGGCATTATATCACTCACCAGATAATTAGCATAATCTACAAACAAGGCATGAGATCATATGAGGCAGCCAATACACTTTGTTCAGGGAAGGAGTCATTAATATCAAGACCATCATCAAATGTCACCATAGCTTCATCCTCTAATCTTGAAAGGTGATTGGATACCTAATTTTTTGAGCCCTTTCTGTTAATCACATTAAAGTTGAATTCTTGCAAGAGGAGTACCCTTCTGATCAGTCTTGGTTTTGAATCCTTTTTAGCCATCAGATATTTCAGTATTGTGTGGTGAAACTTTGGCTCCCAACAAGTATGACCAAAATTTTTCAAAGGCAAAAACTAGTGCAACTAATTCTTGTTCAGTGACTGTATAATTCTTTTAAGCGACATTAAGTGCCTCGCTAGCACAGTAGATAGGATGCAGAATCCTCTCCCTATGCTGCCCCAACATCACACCTAAAGCAACTCCACTTGCATCACACATTAATTCAAAGGATTTTGACCAATATGGAGACACAATGATGGGCGCAGAAGTCAACTTTCTCTTCAATTCTTCAAAGCTTGCATGCATGCATCATTAAACACAAATTTGGCATCTTTCTTCAACATCTTGCACAAAGGTTGTGAGGTGTTGGAAAAATCCTTTACAAAGCAATGATAGAACCCTGTATGGCCAAAAAAACTCCTGATACCTTTCACAAAGATTGGTGAAAATAGTTTCTTAATAACCTCAATCTTTGCTTTATCAACCTCAATGCCCTTGCTTAAAATTTTGTGACCAAGCACAATGTCTTCCTTGACCATAAAGTTATATTTCTCCCAATTCAACACTAGGTGACTCTCAACACATCTTTACAACATATCATACAAATGTAGCAAGAACTCTTTAACTGATTGGCCTACCATACTAAAATCATCCATGAACACCTTAATAGTGTTTTCAACCATGTCCAAGAAAATAGATATCATACATCTTTGAAATATTGCTGGAGCAATGCATAACCCAAATGGCACTCTCTTAAATGTAAAGGTACCATATGGGCAGGTAAAAGTTGTCTTCTCTTAATCTTCAGGTGCAATGACAATTTGATTATACTCGGAATATCCATCAAGAAAATAGTACCAACCCCTTTTTGCAAGTTTGTCAAGCATTTTATCCATAAATGGCATAGGAAAATGATCTTTCTCTGTGGAAGCATTAAGTTTTCTATAATCCATGCACACTCTCCACCTGGTGACTGGTCGCATGAGAATCAACTCATTTTTTTCATTGGGAACCACTGTGATACCCTTTTTTGGAACACACTACACCAGACTAACCCATTCACTGTCAGCAATTGGGTAGATTAGTCCTGCATCCAACTACTTAATGATTTCTTTCTGAACAACCTCTTGCATTGAAGGATTCAACTGTCTTTAATGTTCGATATTGGGTTATAATCTTTGATTAGTTTAATCTTATTACATATCCCTAGAGGTATGCCAATGATGACTGCAATTGTCTACCCAATAGCCCTTTTGAATTGTTTGAGAACTGAGACAAGGGCTTTTGTTTTTCCTTCATTTAAGTCTGCTGCAACTATGATGGGTAATGTATTGTTTTCTCCCAAGTATGCATATTTCAGATATGCTAGTAGTGCCTTCAACTGTAACTCAGGTAGGATTTCTATGGAAGGCGTCATAGGTGGAGTCTCCCTGTTGAGCAAATCTAACTCCAACTTGGTATGTCGTCTAAGTCCAAATGACACTCTGAGAGCACTGATTATCTCTTCATAATCAGGAATGCTTTCATCATCAAAATTCATCAACACAGCTGCCAAAGGTTCAACCCCCAGTATTAACTCAATCGGAACCTCCACTTCATCATCATCACCCAATTCAATCATTGAGATGACCTGAAACTCACAATTCTTTCTATTTTATTACCGAACCTGAAACACAAATGCCTCTTCACCAAATTTGAAAGTAAGCAGCCCCTTCTCCATGTCAACCAACGTGTGACCCGTGGCTAAGAATGGAATTCCCAAAATGATGAGAACTGCAAAATCAACCTCACAGTCAAGTATAACAAAATCTACAGTAATATAAATTTATCTACCTTTACCAGTATATCATAAAGTATCCCCATAGGTTTCTTGACTATTTTGTCTACCATTAGGAACCATATCTTTATAGAGACAGAGGTGCCTAAACCAAGACTTTTGAAGATGGCAAGGGGCATCAAGTTAATACTGGCTCCCAAATCACATAGTGCTTTGGCAAATGTAAGTTCTCCAATAGTGCATGGTATGGTGAAGCCACCTGGGTCTTCACATTTTTGCGCCAATGACTTTGTGATGATGGAATTACAGTGTTGAAAATTTTGGGAGAGGTCTTGGCTAACTGTTTGCTTCTTCTTGTGAAGAAACTTGCCCAAATTATTGTTCTAATTGTTTAATTACCACGGAGTGAGACTCTATTATTTTGGTTTATGCTTGAAATGTCTGATTTCATTCCTTTCAAGGTCTCATCTTGGTGGTCAGGTCTTTTTAATAATTTATCAAATATCTCTTTAATCCTAGAGTTACTTGACACGAGATCACGATTGTAGGGCGACACATAAGGACCATTCCTATAGCCATCACTTCTACTCCATTCGGCACTCTCTCCCTTTCATAATAGCCATTCCAGTTATCTTTATATATACCCTCACGGTTGTAGCTCCGACCTTGATTCTCGAAACTTTGCCTCCAATAGTCTGAATTGGACCCTTAGGGGTTGTTTCGGAAACCCACCTCTTAGTTGCTCATGAAGCAAGCATCTTCATCAAAGAATGGATCTTCATACATAGGAGCCTTAGGAGTTTGGTGGACTACCGCTTGAACACTAGCTTGGTTTTGCTTTAAGACTAAGTCCATACTTATGCGAAGTTGTGTAAGTTGTTCTATGATCTCTCCATTGACTTTTGCTTGCTCATTGTTAGTGGTTACTGCACACGAGTTCTTCATTGCACCTCGCTCTCTCTGACCCCATGATCTATTTGTTTAACTACTTGCTCTATCCTTGCGGTTATCAATGCAAAAGGTTGATCAAGAAACATGCCTCTCATGATTGTGTCGGCACAAGCTTGACTATTTTCGTCAAGTGTCTGATAGAAAATTTCAACCAAGGCATCATCAACATTCTTATTATCAAGGATCATCCTCAAGCATTTAGTGAATCTTTCCTATGTGGTACTAATAGAGTCACCAGGCAAATTGCTCAAAATTGTTTATTAAGTCTTTGAGCTTAAGCTTCTAAGCCCTGTGAACAAACCAGGTTTTGGAGCATTTGAAGTAATCCATATCCATAGGGTTCAAACGATATTGATTCCATCTGAAAGTGTTTTCATTGAAGTCCCTATGTTATGGCCTATTGTCCCTTGGTAGTGGATTCTCCTTTCTTCCCACATCCTCATCATTCATATTCATTTCTTCCTCAACCGTAATATCCTCATTCACCTGAGCCATTCTCCTAAAGAGTCAATGGATCTCCAAATTGATCGAAGCTAAGGGATTTCCTTGGCTCCTTGTATTGGGCATACAACCTAGTACACACTGAAAATAAAATCAAATAACAAAAACAAAAATAAAAGTAAAATACAAGAGAGTCTAGAAATTAATACTTGAACTAACTAATAGTGAAATCAAGTCAAGAACCTAGTAATATTCCCTGGCAACGGTACTTTATGGTTGCGCTCCAATAACAAAGTGGTTGCAATCAGTAATAAACCTAACCAAAGGCTAGGGTCGACTCCATAGGGAATAAACGGTTTGACGAAAGAGATCCACTATCAATTATTTCAAGCATCGATTACTAAAATCTCTAAATGGGGAGGGGGTTTATGATTTAAGAATAAAAATAAAAATAAACGTGATGCTAACTATGCGATAAGACACTCAATTAAAGGACTACTTGGAAATTATGTTCCCCATAATTCGTTGACTCAATTACTATAGATAACATAACTCTAATTGAGAATTCGCATGTAGGATGGTAACTTGTGTTCTTCTACCCTCTTGTGAAGGTGAAGGTCGAATTTCACCATGGCGCTTGGTCGACAACCATGGTGTGCCAACTAACTGTTACCAATTGTCCCAGTGAATCTCCCCTTTGTCAGGTTTGGTTGATTAGACAAGAAAACATCGATCAAATTCTGTCATCTAATTGTCCCAGTGAATCTCCCCTTGGTCAGGTTTGGTTGATTAGATGAGAACACATCAATTGAATCTTTTTGTCTACTTCCCTTTTCCTATTCATCATTACCTTGGTCGAAATTGTAATAGTTGGTGGGGTTTGGTGTTGGCCACCACCAAACATCAATCAGAATGAAGGGAAATAAAAAATACATGCAAAACCCCAATCAATAAAATCTACAAAGTCTAGGTTATTTCAAGTCAACTACTTATGGTTTCCACAATTCCAAATTGTGGGTGCTTAGCTACTCATGGGTAAGGCAAAATCAACAACAATGAAATAGAAGACATAGTTGAGAGTTTACCCAAAATAATGACGAACAACAACACACAAGTTGCAATCCACAAGCTTGGATAAATGGAGAATGAGTACAATGTGAGTTTTGCAATCCCCAAAAGTGGGTCTTCAAATTAGAAATAAGAATCTACACTAACCCTAGAAAAACCCTTAAAAAATATTCAAGAGAGAATATTCAAGGTATTCTACAAAATATTCAATGTCTGAGATATCCCCATTCTAAAATGTTATCATTAAGTATTTATACTATTTACAATTTAACCCTAAAAATTAAATAGAAAAGACAGCTGGCAGCAGGTACGTTGCACAGGTACGACTTGTAGGGTGAGCTACGAGTCTTAATAGGGGTTTTGTGATCAACTTCTGGCATTTTGGACTTGACTTCTATGACCTATGTTATGAGTCATTGCTTGGGCTATGACTCGTATGCTTCTCTCTTAGTCTAGGCCTTTAGTTTTTGGTCCAAAATTTTAGCTCACTGCTTCTTGCTATGATCCTACCTATATGAGTCGTAGTGAGACCTACGACTCACAAAGTGGCTTTGTAGGGCTGACCTCCACTTAACAAATTCTTGATTTTGCTCACTGTTCCTTGCTATAAGGGCACCCTACGACTTGTACCTTGGGCTATGACCCATAGGATGGATCGTATGTCCTGCACTTCAGCAAAATCTGTAATTTTCTCCCAAAATCATGCCAACCTATATTTTTTGCAAAAAAAACATAAAACCCATAAAAAGTTGCATTAAGAACTTGCAAAATCCCTTATTTCAAGCATCAAATGTGTTATCTTTTGATAGCACATCAATAGTCATAATCATAGTCTCCATAAGCAAATAGCATGCATATATCAAGCCCGTACATAGAGTTTACCTGATATCCAACAATGCCTCTTGTTCATAGAATAGGACGGGGGCCAAGAGATATCCCGAACCCTCAATGTAAAGACATAAGTGAAGGTGGGTCTTGTCCTTGGATTAAAGGACTAACCACTAGAAAGCTAATAATCTAACTTAATCGTTAAGAGGTGGATGAAAATAGTCCCGGGGCCTTACATGGTTAGATCATATAGGCAAAAAAGCATATGTTAGTACATTTAAATGTACTAAGTATGCCACTCACCTTATGAGAACAACACCCATTTCACAGAGTGACTCACCTAACGAGAATAACATCCATTTTGGAGAGTACCTTACCTTACAGGAACCCCACCTATTTTGAAATAGATTTCTATAAATATAATTATCCACAAGGGACATAAACATACACTTATGTTTGGCGCATAGTTATAAGACTTGACGATAGGAAACTTCGGGATATCCCCCCTCACACAAGTTCGCTCAGTGCTAAGTCATTATCTTACATGAATACATATACATATATATGCTTTTAAAAGGAGAATAAGTCTTCTCAAATCTTTATCATGCATACTTAGGCTTAAAAGCTAAACATACTTCATAATCATGCATCCTTGGGCTAAAAAGTCAAATCATACTTCATATTATACTTTCATGAATAGGAATAGCTCATTCATATTTATACATGGTGTAAACACCCACAATTTCTCAAAGAGTCATATCATAGACATTATCTAATCACATGTCATTTCATAACCATACTTGCCTTGAAATCATAGTCATAATCATAATTAGGTCTAAGCCCACATTATAACTTCATGAAAATCAATGTTCATGCATGCATATTCCATGAATGAATAAGTGAATAGCATGGGTACTAGTAGTTCATAGTTAAATCTTCATAATATAGTAAAATCATAGTAAATTCATGAGGATATCATCAATTAAAGCATGTTGACATTACCCATGCCTAGATTTAACATTTAAAGGGACATGATATTTAAACCTTTATAACATCAATCCAATTCAGTATAATGGGGTTTAAATCACTTTAAGAACATTATTAAATACAATCCATATCTCAATTTAATCAAATCAATAATAATTTAAATGATTCATATGCAAAATAGACTTAGAATTCATGAAATTAAGAAATGGGAGTTTTCAGTCTTCATGATTGAAAGGGAATCATGAATCAATCCCATATACATTTCTTTAGAAGATGAATTTGAGAAGAATTTAGCTTGAAGTTGAAACCCTAATTGAAGCCTAGCTTGAATCCTCTGAATGAGTGACTTGGAGAGAAATTCTTAAGAGTAATGAAATAAACTAAGTGTAAAACTTGAATGAGAGGTTACAATTAGTATAGGAGATGTTTAGGAGTGTGAAGAGGGATATAATAGTCTTAAAAAGCCTCGGGCATGAGCCAAAATATAAAAGATACCTCAATATAATGATCTTAAGTATTTTATCCAGAAATCACCACGGATCGTAAAGCTTTTCACGGTTCATGAAAGCTCATTGTCCTAGCAAAAGATAAGTTCTATGAAAATGGGAATAACTTCTTATTTTGAACTCAGGGGTGAAATTAGATGAGTTGAAAAGCTAATTCAAAAAGGTTCAATCTGGTAGGTTGTAGGCCACTCAGTTCTTTTTATGCAAGGAGATATGACCATTTAAATTTGATCGTTTTATCGGTTCATGTAAAAATCTTAGCCAGTGGAATTCCTTTGAACTTGGCTTGATGAAAAAGGTCCTTGATGACCCTAAACCACATAAATAAGTTTGGATTGAAGGTTTGAAAGTGAATTTATATTAGGCTTAAGGGTTCTATGGAGATCTTCCAATTAGAGCTTGAAAAGAGGATTTGAAAAGCATTTTAAACGAGTGAATAAAGAACTCAGCATTATGGAGCGCATGGAATGATATGGAAAGCATATAACTTATTTGGGAGCTTAAATGACTAGTCCCAATTGAATGGACCTTGAAAGATCACTTGGGCATCTCCACGGAAGCTCTTCACGAGATGTACAGACCTCCATGGACCATATAAGTGCCCATGGAGGGTGATTCATCATCGATATAGTACTATCATACTTAGAAAAATTACCAACATTGCTCCCACGGAAGCCATATGATCCATGCAAGGCTATATGGTCCGTGAAAAGCACCCGTACAAAGGTCTAAGTTCCTAGATAGTGATTCGATACATAACTAAAATCTCACTTAACATCTTCACAGAAGCACCACCACTAGTCATGGGAGATTGTATAGACCATACAAATGGCCGTGGTAGTAAACTTATCCAAAACAGAGGGAGAACTAGCCTAGCCCTTCCCACGAGACTCTTTCGCCAACCATGGTAAAGACCATGGCTCATGGAGGTGCCCATAGTGAGGTGCCTTAGCCAAAAATGCTTGGAATCAATATACTTCACATTGTTAAGGTTTTTCTAAGGTTTGGGTCCTTATATGAATCTTTAATTTCGAGCATGAGTGGCTAAAACCCCCTTATTAGGGTGTGTAAATAATATAGGTCCTTGACTACTATGCTAGGTCTATGATAGTTTGACATTATTGTTGTTAATTTAAGTGAATTTATATTCATTTCTAAGTTTCATCTATAATCCTAAGGTTGCAAACTTGGGGTTTACCTCAGATCTCTACTTCTTGCTTTAATCTGAGTAGTTAGAGTGTGGAATGGATATATTAGCAAGAAACCTTTTGGGGTTTCAGTTTAATGCCATAACCATGGATTTAATGGCTAAGGTATTACATGGTTTTCTATAATTTCTCTGGCCAAGCGTGTCCTTGAGTGATTCATGCATGAGTTCGTAATAGATTCATGTGAAACACCTTCACTGTCGTAATTGAAGTGTTGGTTATCAGCATTCTAGCCTATTCACTTATCTTTAACTTGATTAGTCAAATATTTAGACCTGGCTTAATAGGTCTACTCTCATATTTGCACATCCCCAAAATCTATCTTAATCTGTTGTTAGATTGTTAGTTCAGAAGTTGTTTTTAGCTAAATCTTGATTTTCTTTATTGTAACCCCCAATTTGAATCCACAATTGCCTAATTCAATGAAGTATTTCACCTCTTGAACCATCATTCCCTGTAGGATTCGACCCTGACTCTTTTGTTGGGTTAATATGTTGATAACAATCGTCCCTACTTCCTTTGAGTAATAGCTTTGAATGTCGTCAATAACCTACATAAGCATTAAAAAAACAAGGCTCATACATAAAGTTTCATGATGTCCAACAATGCCTCTAATTCATAGAAAGACGGGGGCCAAGACATACCCTAAGCTCACCCTCAAAGTAAATAACATAAGATAGTTATAACATAGCATAGGTAGATAGAAGGTGGGTTTGGTCCTTGGGATAAAGGACTCATCTTAAGTAAACTTTCTCAATGAACTAGCCACGAAGAAATAGATAAAGTAAGTCTCTGATTCCTATATGGTTAGATTGTGTAGGCAAAAGTATGTGTTAGTATGTTTAAATGTACTAAATATGCGGGCATGCAATGCATATGAACATGATAACCTACATTCCAATGTTAGAAGACAAGGGCACATATATAGAGAGAGAGAGAGAAAGGAGTATATCAGAGAGAATATCATATCAATATTACTTAAAATCTAGAATTTCATAATACATAAACATAGTAGGGATGGAACCTCAACCAACATATAAGGCCATGTGAGTTATTACATGGAATCTTGATGTTGTCTCTATACTGGAGAAAGAGTAGACTACTAGCCAATGGTAATCTGTACCCCACCTTACAGGCCTTGCCTATTTTGGCGGATGGTTCTCATGACATAATCATTCATATAGGGAAACATGATCCTATGGCGGCATCGTAGTTACGAGAAAGGTAGGTTTTATATAAGGACACTCAGGGTTAGTCCCCCACCTCCAATTTCATTCGGTGTTAAGTTATCATCCCACAAGAATACATATACATATACTTGTTTTTCTATAAGTTATTTCAAATTATAATCATACATACTTGAGCTCAAAAGGCCAAACCATACTTTAATTCATGGCTTTCATGCATAGGAATAACTCATTCATACTTATAAATAGTGGTGTAAACACATGCATGAGTTCTTACACCTATATCATAGTCATATTCATGTTGTAACCATACTTGTCTTGAAATCATAGTCATATTCATAATTGGGTAGCAACCAATATCATAAATCTCACGAAAAACCTTGTCCATGCACACTTATGCCATGAGGAATGAGAGAATACCGTAGGTACTTGAGATTCATATTTAAAACATCATAATAAGATAAAATCATAGTTAATCCATAAGGAAACAACAATTGAATCATACTTGTGATTTCTATGTATAAATTCATCATTATAAGGGACATGCATATTCAATTCTTATAAAACTCATGTAAATTGACATAAGAATAATTAAATCATGATAAAATCATCAATTGAAATCAACCCATAACTTAATTTCATCAATTTAAAGTTAAATCACAAAATTCACTAGTAAATCATATATAGAAATCATCAAATGGGAGAAATAGAATTTTGGATTTTATGTGTAACGACCCTCAGTTTAGGAGCATTGAGTGCAGGAAAGTTGGCCTAAAAATGACCTGAAGTCTGATTTACAAAGGCAACTTATGGCTCGTAGGTGAACTTGGCCTTGTAAGGTTAATCCTTAACATGAGACTTCAACAAAGGGGAAAGTTTTCAAGTGTGGGGTAACCCACGGACCAAGTGATTGCCTATAGAAACCCTTATGGCCCATAAAACGGGTTGTGAATGAGACTGTCAGAT
>DF360405.1:31317-45503 GCA_000787875.1 Solanum virginianum | reverse complement strand
CAGATATGAAGAAAATTTAAAGTTTGCTAAAAGGTGACTTACGTGTTACTAGACGGTCCATGAAATAGGATATAGCTTGTAAGTAGTCTTGTGGAATAAGACCCAGAAAAGTAAGAAAAATAGCTAAGTGTGGAAGGACTCTAAGAGTCGAACCATAATCCATAGGTACCATAATAAGTGTTTGTGGTTTTGGATCTAGCAAAGTCAGTTACAGGAATTTCAGATATGTTACCAGAAGAAAGGGAACTACAGCCCATGGTTTGACTCACGGCTCGTAAGCAGGGTTTCCCAAGTCGATTTTGACAGTTTTAATGAGGGGTAGTTTTATCATTTTTATCTTTTCTATTCCTAAACTATGTCATTTTAGGTATGGGAAAAGAACCCTATATCAGCCTTCAAGCCTTAATTCCCTCATTTTTCACTCTCAAAATTCCTACGGTAAAAAGCTCTCAAAAACAAGTTAGGGCAAAGGCTAGGGTTCCAAGGTTTCTTCTTCAAATCTTCAAGTTCATTTCTCCCAAGTTTCCCTAAGGTATGTGACTTGATTTATGGGTGTCCTTTTACCCATAAAGTTTCTTATTAAGTATGTTACCTTTTCTTTAAGTTCCTTAAGTTAATGTGCATGCTTATGATGATTTCATGATATTTATGTTATTAAATGCTATTTATGATATCCTACAACTACTTTACTAAATATGGATGCATGTTTGAACTATTGATGATGGCTCTATGATGGGTTTCAATGTTGTTAAAGGTTGGCGGTTTTCGATGTTCCTTAAAAAGAGAAATTTTTGTATAATTTATGTGAGTTATGATTGTTCCATTTGAAAATCCTAGCTATTTAAAAATCTTAGCGCACCAAGTTTTCAAGTAAAGCTTTATGGTATATGATGATGATTAGGGCATTAAAGTAAAGTTCTAAGTAATAACTTGTCAAAGATATAAGTATATTGACAATTACCCTAAAAGATATTTTAGAAAGGTCCCGAAGATGAAAGGACAATTTTCACTTCATGGTTCCTAATGTTCAAGATACTCCTATGATTGTTACATATGATTCCAAGTTGCATTCTAAAGAATTTCGTTGGATGACTTAGCACTGATTGGACTTAAGGTTGGATTTCATCCTGTTAGTTGAGGCTTGATCTATTAAAATTAAATCTCAATGTCCCTAACTATGTGCCACAATAAGAGTCCTTGTAGGCTAGGCTAGTGGATCCATGTAAGCTATTTATGTTAATATGATACATGCAAAGTTGATGGAGTTCTACCAGGCAAGTGGTCTACCCATGCCAACATAGGGGGTTATGTTGAATTATATGTAGTAGCTCACATGATCTTAAATGTTAGTTAAGGTCTACTCTCACAAATTATGAATCAATGATATGTTTTCAGTACATGTTATGCCTCATGCATATACTCTTATTCATTTTGAGTCATATTCCATGTGCATGCTTAAGCTCACTTAATCTTTCAATTTACATGTACTTATATGTTATGTTTATGAATGATGGCATTACAATTTCATGCATACATTGTATCTCACGCATTACAATTTTATACATACATTGTATCTCATATACTTAGTATATTTCAATATACTAACATATATTTTGCCTGCATGATTTAACCACATAGGGTCGACACTCCTCCATCAGCTCGTTGCTAGTACTCAACGTTCAAGAATAGCTTTATTATTTGTGGTGAATCCTTAGTTTGATACTCCTCCACTCTTCATTCTGTCATGTATCTTAGTTTTATTTTGAGATGATGTATTTGTAGTCCTTTTGAGGTGATTAATAGAAACGACCCCAATAAGTTCTCGAAAAAGATGCCTCGAAAGTGCTAAAATCATAATTTCTATATATCTTAAAATTCATATATGATATCAAAAATCTGACTTCATATTCTTGATCAGGGGGTCAAATTGAGTGGGACATAGGTCTAACCCCAATATTGAAGCGACCGTATCAAAAATTTATTTTTCAAAGTGACAAAAAAAATAGTGAGCAGATGCGCCCTTGGCGTGATGCGGCCAGGGCGTGCCCCTGGCGCAACGCCAGGGTGTGCCAGTGTATTAATATAGTTCAGTTTTTGTGTTTCGGTTCAAGGCTTTTAGGTCTTGGGCCTAAGCCTTTCCATACGTGAAAATACCTATACTTAGTCATATTTCACCTTCATATCATACAAGTCATTCCTCAATACTCTCTCAAACACTTAGACTATTATTTTAACCCAAATTTCAAGTCCCAAAACTCATTTGGATCTTAAGAATTTCACTCAAGCTTCAAGTCTCCATTTCTAATTTTCATCAAGAATTCTACAAAGTCAAGGTATGTGGGTTTCAACCATTGGGTTCTTTCACCCATAGTGCCCAAGCTCCTTTTTACCTAAATTGCATGATTTCGAGTCGATTTACTTACGGGTCTTACTTATTATGAATTAGACTATGAACTATGTTGGGGTTTCATGAAACTGTGACTGTTTTAGCATGTTTTGAGCTACAAATCTAAGACCCATTGTGGGATTTGATGAAGGGTTTTGATGTATATTGCTTGAGGGTATTACCAAGTATTGATGTATGGTTTTACATTAAATTTTCTTGCATGATTTTATCCCTAAATTGCAAGATTTTACATTAGCACCACACACCCGCCAAGAGTTTGATAAAATATCCGGTTATGATTTCTTGAGGAATTGAAGGTCTAATGCATGTCTTATGAGTTATATGATGATGAAAATATATATATATATATATATATATATGATATTCTCTTATATCGTGTTGGAAATTGACCATGCCCCACTCGGGGGCTTGTGAGCCCGTGTAATCATATCGAGAGGTTTGTACCTTGATAACCATATTGAAGGGTTGTACCTTGATAACCATGTCGAGAGGTTTATACCCTGATAACCGGGTTGAGGGGTCGGTACTCAATCACCAGGGGTGATAGGGTGAGACGCTCCACCAACCAATTGAGGAGTTGATACCTCAATCACCATAAGTGGTAGGATGAGATAATCCACCAACCAATTGAGGGGTTAGTACCTAGATAGACTATGAATTCTATGATCATTCATGTATACCATATTGTTATATGCTCATCCATTGTCTAACTATGCATTTTGATTATGTTTCCTATCCATTATTACATTGCATTCTACATACTTAGTACATTTGTACTAATGTATACTTAATGCCTACATGATATTACCATATCGGAATCGAAGCTCCCATTGATTCCCCTCCACGTGGCTAGACGGATTGTTCAAGTTAGTTTTTAGTTAGTTCTCAATTCTGGGGATAATGTCTATCTTCTCTCATATTTGTATTTAAACTATATCTTGCATATTTGGATTACCTATTGTCATTATTGTGAGGGTGATCTCGGTTGCTTGTTTTGGCCCCTGCGATGTTCTATGTTTAGAGGTGTTGTTGCACAAATATGTAATGATGTTATAAGCTTGACTCTCTTTGACTCTCTTGATATTTTTATGAAATAAAGGTTTTACCTTAGTCCCTATGCCCTTATTTCTATTTTTTTATTGTGTTTAATTGCTTCCACGACTAAGAATGTGTAATGATATGTTAAGAGGCTTGATTGGGGTCTTTTTGGGTTCCTCATATGTCGTGTCACATCTAGGCCCTAGTTTGGATCGTGACAAACTTGGTATCAGAGCACTAGGTTGTTAATGGTCCTCGGAGTCCAACACATCACGTCGATTAGAGTCATATTCATGGTTGTGAAGCACGCTATGACTATGAATGGAAAGCTATGAGGTATATTTAGGAAATGTTTCCCTTCTTATTGATCTATGTCGTGCGATAGAGTTAAGTTCCCTAAGGCTTATTTCTTATTTTAATCATTGTGTTTCAGAATATGTCTCAAGCTACTTAGGGTGGTGATATATCACATGTGGAGGTTTACAATGCTCTATGGGTATTGACCAAAGAGGTGACAAAATTGACAACTCAACTCCAGCCAAGTGAGAGCCCCCGAGACTTCAAATGGTAAGAGGAGGAGTAATGAGGCCAAGAGGGCCCATTTTTAGGGTAAGTTCCAAAGTCCCAAAGGTGGTGGTGCTTTGGTGCCTTATGCTAGGTGCCCAAGATGTGGTAGAGGCCATAATGGCCCATGCTATAAGGGCACTAATGCTTGTTATGGTTGTAGGGAGTGGGTCATAAGGTAAGGGATTACCCTCATAAACACAAAAAGAGTAAAGGAGGTGATGAGGGGATGGCAAAGCCTAGGTGCCAAAAGTGTGGGAAAGGCCATGGTAGCTCATCTTTGAAGAGATTTAATTCTTGCTTTAGTTATGGTGGATTTGGCCACAAAGTTAGTGGTTGTCCTCATGCTCAACCAGAAGGTAGAGGTAAAGGTCACCAAGGTGGTGTCCACGGCACTCTAAATTTCATGCTCTTCAAGGGAGGCAAGGAGGGGATGAGGCGCCCAATGTTGCTACCTGTATGTTGAAATTTCCTTTGGGTTTGATACGTATGCATTGATGGCCCAGTGCCACTATCTCTTTATTATTTTTTCTTATTGCTAGTGGGCTTCAAGTGTGCCCCGAGTTATTGTGTGAATGTTTGGAGTCTACCCTTTTGTTGGGTCTATTATTATTAAAAGGTTCATAAGCATTGTTTCGTGTTCATATTATATTAGGTATTGCCTTGTGGCTTGTTAGGTTTGAAATGGTGGATTTGATGCCATACTTGTGATGGATTAGTTAAATAGATGTTGTGTCTCTTTTGATTGTAGGGCCCGTAGAATTTGATTCCAATTCCCTAATAAATCCATCCTTGAGTGGGGGCTTGTAAGGTAGATGTGAAGGGGTAAGTTCATTTCTTGCCTTAAGGTACAATTGATCTCTAAGGGTTGCATTTACCATCTTGTAAGAGTTAGGAAACAGATGCGATTAGAAATTAGCTTAAGACCTTTGACTCCCTCCGACATTAGGAGTTTCTTAGGATTAGGGGGTTACTACCGGAGGTTTGTGAATGGGTTCTCTTCTATTGCTTCTCCCATGAGTAAGTTGACTCAAGAGAAGTCTAAGTTGTGTGGGTCGATGAGTGTGAAAAGAGTCTTTAAACCTTGAAGGATAAGCTTGTCTCCCCTCCTATCTTGTCTCTACCAAAAGTGTTAGAAAGGTTGGAAAGGTTTGTTGTGAATTGTGATGCCTCTCGGATTGGTTTGGGATGTGTGTTGATGCAATATGGTAAGGTGATAACCTATGTTTTTAGACAATTTGAGATGCATAAAAGGATTATCCTATCTATGACCTTGAGTTGGCCGTCGTGGTATTTGCTTCAAAGGTTTGACGTCATTATTTGTATGGGTTGCATGTTGATGTGTTTATCGATCACAAGAGTCTCCAATATGTATTCACCCAAAGGATCTTAGCTTGAGACAAAGAAGGTGATTAGAACTTCTTAAGGATTATGATATGAGTGCGCATTATACTCCCGGTAAGACTATATTGTGGTCAGTGTTTTAAGTAGGGTATCCTCGGGTAGCCTAGTTCATATTGATAGTGGTGGCAAAAGGGTAGTTAGGGAGGTCTATCGGTTGGTTAGATTGAGGATTAGGTTGGAAGAGGTTGACTATGGTGGTATTGTGGTTGTTGGTGGTTCAAAAATCTTCCTTGGTTGATGAGGTAGAAACAGAGAAAGATCTTGATCCCTCCTTGTTAGAATTGGAGGCTTTGGTGAGCGTTGGCAAGGTTGAGGTTTTCTTCCAAGGGGGAGATGGTGCCCTTAGTTACCAAGGTAGGTTGTGTGTGCCTAGTATTTATGACTTGAGGAAGAGGGTTGTTGATGAGACTAATAGTAGCTATCATTCTAGCATTGGTTTGGCTCCTTTTGAGACTCCATATGGTTGGTGTTGTATGTCCTTGGTTAGGGTGATTTGAGGTGGGAGGAATGGTTTTGTTGGGTTTGGATCTGGTTATGGGGGCTATTGAGAAAGTGAGGTTGATTAGGAGAAAGATGATGCAGCTCAAAGTCGTCAAAAGTCTTATGCCTGATGTGAGGAGGAGGGATCTTGAATTGAAAGTTGGTGATTGGGTGTATTTGAGGGTTTCACTCATAAAGAGGTGTGGTTTGTTTTGGTATGAGATGGATTTGAGTTTATGGTTTGTGAGTCTTTATAGAGTGTTGAGGCGGATTGGTGAGGTTGCATACGAATTGGAGTTGTCTATGGATATGGATGTGGTTCGTTCGATTCTTGATGCTTCTATGTTGAGTAGATGTGTTGGTGATTCACTTGTTATAAGACTCTTTGGGGTTGTGGATGTTGTGAAGGATGAGTTGTCTTATGAGAATGTCTAGTGGCGAAGTTGGGTGGATATGCATAAAGGTTGATTTGTAAGGGTGTAGTGTTCGTCAATGCCCTTAGAAGAATCATGAAGTGAAACTCTCTCGGGGAGCCGGAGTGGGTGTGGAGAGGCAATATGTTTGTAAGGGTATAGTGTTCGTCAAGGCCCTTTGGGAGAATCATCAAGTTGGAAGTGTCATTCGGGGAGCCAGAGCAGGCGTGGTAAAGCAATATCTGCACCTCTTTCATTCTATTCAAGCTTGTGATAACACATCAAGTCCTTTTCTTGTATTGTTCCAAGTCTTATGTTTCAGCCCCTATGTCGATTGAATGCATTCATGTTTATGTTGACAAGTTCATGATGATTTCTTTACACTTATGTTGAGATTTTGAAAATGGTAGTTAAGTGCATTATTGCATTCTTGTTGGGGCTGATTTCTTCATGATTACTCTTCTTACATACGTCTCTTTGACATTCGGAGATGAATGTTCCCAAGGGGGAGATATTGAAACGACCCCAAAAAGTGCCTGAAAAAGGTGCCTCGAAAGTTCCAAAATTGTAATTTCTATATATCTCAAAATCTGTGCATGATATCAAAAATCCAACTTCATATTCTTGATCAGGGGGTCAAATTGAATGGGAAATGGGTCTAACCCTGATTTTAGAGCGACCGTATGAAAAAATTATTTTTAAAGTGACGAAAAAATAGTGAGCATGCATGCCCCTGGCGCAACGCGGCCAAGGCGCGACAGTGTGTTAATTTTGTTCAATTGTTGTGTTCCGGTCCAAGGCTTTTGGGTCTTGGACCTAAGTCTTCCCATATGTAAAAATACCTATACTTAGCCATATTTCACCTTCATATCATGCAAGACATTCCCCAGTACTCTCTTAAACACTTAGACTATTATTTTACCCCAAATTTCAAGTCCCAAAACTCATCTGGATCTTAAGGATTTTACTCAAGCTTCAAGTCTCCATTTTTGATCTTCATCAATAATACTTCAAAGTCAAGGTATATGGGTTTCAACCATTGGGTTCTTTCACCCACGGTGCCCAAGCTCCTTTTTACCTAAATTGAATGATTTTGAGTCGATTTACTTACGGGTCTTACTTATTATGAATTAGACTATGAATTATGTTGGGGTTTCATGAAATTGTGACAGTTTTAACATGTTTTAAAATACGAATCTAAGACCTGTTGTGGGATTTGATGAAGGGTTTTAATGTATATTAATTGAGGGTCAAGTATTGATGTATGGTTTTACATTGAATTTTCTTGCATGATTTCATCCCTAAATTGCATGGTTTTACACTAGCACTACACAATCGCCAAGTATTTGATAAAATATTCGGTTATGATTTCTTGATGAATTGAAGGTCCAATGCATGTCTCATGAGTTGAATGACATTATGATGATGAAAGGAATGTATATATATGATATTCTCCTATATCATGTTGGAAATTGACCATGCCCCACTCGGGGGGTTATGAGCCCAAGTAACCATGTCGAGGGGTTTGTACCTTGATAACCATGTTGATAGATTTGTAACTTGATAACCGGGTTGCGGGGTTGGTACCTCAATCACCACGGGTGGTAGGGTGAAACGCTCCACTAAGCAATTGAGGGGTTGGTACCTCAATCACCATGGGTCATAGGGTGAGACGATCCACAACCAATTGACGGGTTGGTACCTCAATAGACTACGAATTCTATGATGATGGTCTATTTCTACATATGTAATATGTTCTATATATAAGCATGTTTAATCCAAGTATCATTCATGCATGCCATATTGTTACATGTTCATCCATTGTCTAACTATGCATTTTGATTATGTTGCCTATCTATTGTTATGTTGCATCCTATATACATAGTACATTCAAATGTACTAACGTATACTTTATGCCTACATGAAATTACCATGTAGGAACCAGAGGTCCCGTTGATTCCCCTCCACGTGGCTAGACGAATTGTTCAAGTTAGCTTTTGGTGAGTCCTCGAGTCCGGGGACAATGTTTGTCTTCTCTCATGCTTATGTTTAGACTATATCTTTTATATTTGGATTACCTATTGCCATTATTGTGAGGATAAGCTTGGTTGCTTATTTTGGCCCCTGCTAAGTTCTATGTTTAGAGGTGTTGTTGGACAAATATGTAATGATGCTATAAGTTTGACTCTCTTGATGTTTTTATGAAATGAAGGTTCCCTTAGTCTCTATGCCCTTATTCTTATTCTTTTATTGTGTTTAATTACTTCCGCGACAAAGAATATGTAATGATATGATAAGAGGCTTGCTTGGGGTCCCTTCGGGTTCCCCATGCACCGTGTCGCATCTAGGCCCTAGTTTGGGTCGTGACATTACTTTTTATGTTGCACTATTATGAATTTCTTTCTATTTAATGGAGATCGACCGTTACCGATCCCATCATCGATGCGGTAGTCGGTATGCTTTTGGACAAAAATGAATGTTGGTCATTCCACTGCCTTTTAATGTTGCTTCATTGCTAAAGTAGCCCATAGCCAGTTCCCTTAGTTTTCTGCAAATTGTTTTCATTAAATGCCTATGAATGCTAAAAATGGTTTGAGTGAGGTTCCTTCGGGTATCTCATTCGCCGTGTGATAGCTAGGCCCTAGGTCAGGTCGTTTTATCATGATTAGAAGGTAATCATGAATGAAATCACATATACCTTGCTTGAATTAGAGAGATTAGGATGAAATAAACTTGAGCTTGAAGCACTCTTGAACCCCGTAGCTTGAATCTTCAAAACTTTGCGCTTGAAGGTTCCATGGAGATCCTTCGGCTAGAGCTTGAAAGGAGGATTCAAAAAGTGTTTTGAGTGAGTGAATGAGGGACCAAGTGTTATGGCGTGTATGGGGTGATATGAATAGCTTAGGAAATGATTTTGGAGGACAAGAGAGTCCTTACACATTTTACGTGATTAGGAATCTAAAATTGGCTCAGCAATCATTGCCAAGTGCACCTCCACGGCACACTTCACGAGTCGTGAAGTGCACCACAACTTGTGGTGCCTTCCATGGAGTGCAAGGGGTACTGGCTCAGGGAAAAGGGCTCACCATGAAGCCCTTCACATGGTGTGCAGCACGGCCCGTGAAGTGGCTCATAGTGTGCACCTAACTAGGCAGCCATCGTTTTCATGCCAAGGCAAAGTCCATGAGCCCTTTCATGGCCCGTGGTGCCTTCCACAGCTTGTGAGGGTTCCTTGGATGGTACCCCTATCCAATAACCTTGGAAAAGCTATATCTGAACTTGGTTCACCCTTATGAAGTCTGAATACTTGAAAAACTTCTATCAAAAATAAAATTTCTAGCCTTGATCCAATATTACGACTTGCGGATTATTACATACATTACTTACGAGTATCTATGTGGTGCCAAGTGATGTTAAATTATTAATATTATATATTTATAAATGGATAAAGTAGTAAATTACTAAAGTCTTAATGAGTTACCGATTTATCCAATAACTCATTACTAAAAATAAAAAATAAATTGATAACTGGATAATTTTTTTATAAAATGATTAAAAATTTATTAATCTAATATCCAAAAAATAATAAAATAATAATATTTTTCGATTTGATTTATCAATCGATTTGAATCTTGCACATGTCTAACCACGAAACACTTCTACGAACCATAGATTAAATGACTAGCCATCCTGTTTGTCTATGGAAAAATGTACTGAAAATATCCTCTCTGAATCTCAATCCACAAGCAGCCATTTACCGTCCGAAGGTTCATTTACAATCCATAAATAGTCTCTCATTCTGTCATGGGTCCAATCCCTGAACTCTCTGAATCTTATCTACAAGTGACAGTCTATGACTCGTAGAACAATGCACAACTTGTAGATACCCTTGTGAATCCTAACTTAAATTTTTAATTTTTCTCAAGCTCTCAGACCCCATCTACGATCACCACCTAAAACTCATAAATCAGTTTATGTTCCATAGATGGATCTCCTAGATTCTGCATTAGATCACTTTTCTGCACTTTTTCCTTCTATTTTTCAACTTTCTGACTTCTGGGGTATTATATTTACTTCTTTTAGTGGCTCGTAGTATATATTTGTTACTACTCTAAATTGGTTTATGATGCCTATTAGTACATATGATTTATACTGATGCCACTCCTACACTTTTCTGTTGAGGTGCAGATTGTGTTCTATAGTTATCGATGTGATCCCACGTTTAACAATTGATTGTTGGATTTGAGCATTAGTTATTCCTATCCGGGTTGTCATAGATTTTTTAATGCCTGATGTCTATTCATTTCAGACATTGTTCTATTTTATTAGTTTTGCTACTCTTAGACATTTGTTAGTTAGAGTCCTAGTATGATGACATTTTTATTTTGGGAATGTAATACTTAGTTTATGCTCTTTCTTTTATTTTAAAATTTTAGAACTCTTATTTCAAGCCTTAATGTATAATGTGTTAGATGAATTGGCTATATTATTAGCTAGTTGGTAAGATATGATTCTCTCGTTACAAAGTTAGTGTGAGTTTCAATTATGACAGTTTGGGTTTTGATAGAACATATGAACAATGATTTATTTCATTGTTTTATGATAGTGCAAAGATAATATTAAATAAAAACAAAATCAATTATTTAGATTACATAGCGGGAAGAAATCAATCAATATGAAACTGAAGAATTGATTCTCTACTTTATTTAAGTGTCAACTAAGAAAAATTTAAATTCATAATAGAGAAAGAAGAAAAATATCTAATAATTTGTAGGTTGTTATCCAACATTGTTGGAATACCTTGTAGCTAACTAGTTACTACTTAAGAGTCGAGTAGTTAAAACTAATTTAGTCTCAATTGGAGTAGTATAATAAGTTTCAGTATTAGGACTTCAAGTGTTAATTATGTTGTCTCGAGTTTAGAGTTAGAAACTTACACTAATATTTGTTTTTAATAAATTTAAAATATAAAATATATTTTATTTATGTACTATTTGATATATTCTTGATTATTTTTTATATCAAAAAAATTTATCTAATGATTCAATATAATTATAAATTTATATTAAAATTGTCAATCTTATAAAATAAACCTAAAAGTTAATTAAGGCGATTTAATTTGATTAGTTAATTCAGTCGATTTAATTTGATTTCTTAAAAAGAATAATTACATCAAATGATACGGTAATTTCAATTATCTAAAAAATGGCTATTCAATATATACTCAATATATAATTCATGTATAGTCAAGCTATATCCAGCTTTTGGGTGTATCATACTGTATATTCAGTGTATAACTTTTTATAACTATATTTAGTTTTTGAGTATATATATATTTAAAACTAGTCTTGTTGTACGTACTTTGTGGGCGATCAAAATATGTACCTCATCTCGTAACAAAAAAATTAAATTTAATTATGAATTTATGAAAAGATAAATAATTTAGTACAAGTGTAATTTCGATAAATTATTTATTTATAAATGTCCTATATATATCATGGTAAATTAGAATTTTTCTTAGTGATCTTAGAAGATTTTTTTATTCAAATAAGAAAGAAGTAGAAATTTATTAAATAAAAAAGATTTGGGAGTCTTTACGGGGCCAAAAATTCTTATTTTATTATTTATTTTTATATATTTTAAAAGTTTAATATATGGTGGTTAGACCATCTTTGCTATATGGGGTGGAATGTTGGCCAATCAAAAAGGCACATGTCCACAAGATGCATGTCGCAAAGATGAGGATGTTGCGATGGATGTGTGGTCATACCAGGAGTGATAAGGTTAGGAATGAGACCATTCGGGAGAAGCTAGAGGTGTGTTCTCATTATCTGTCCTATATGTGTTAGTTGTATCTTATTTACATATTGCCATGTGCTATTCATTAGTAGTCAATCTTTGTGTTCCCTTCCCTTTCCTTTTTGTCATATCTAGTTCTTTCTACTTATGGGTTTTGCGATGAGGGTTCCAGGAAACAATCTCTCTACTTTGCATACATTCTACCCTCCCAAGACCTTACTTGTGAAATTTCACTGTGTATATTGTTGTTGTTGTATATATTTTAAAAGTTTATATTATAAATATAATCAAATATTAATTTTTTTATAAAAAATAGTAACAAGACGATCTTTTAATAAATTTTGAAGATATAAACACGCTTTTAATAAAACGTTGTTTCTTGTGACCCCTCTTTCCCATCTGAATATTACAGGCGAAAAAGAAAAAGAAATTCACAAATAGCATTTTTAACTCCATCTTCTACCTCCCTGCAACAGAGGCAACCCCATCTCTCACTCGTCTGAAACACGCATCACCATTAAAGCTCTCTGCTTTCTGTGATCACTTGTAAGTTGGCATTACATATGCTTATGATCCCAATAATTTGTGTAGTTAGCCGCAGATCTGAAATTTGATTTTGTGTTTATTCGATTTGTGTTGTTGCTGGAGATTGACAGTTAGTGTTTTGTAATAGGGCACTATGAGTATGAGTATGTATACGGGGTTCACCAGGCTTTGCAAGGGTCTTGCGGTTGTGCTTGTGGGCTGTCACATTGTTGTTCAGATTCTTCCTTCTGCTCTTTCGTATCTTGCTCTTATCCCTGCCAAGTACTCTTTCTATCTCCTTTTAATTTAGATTAAGTTTTGATTTGTGTTTGCTCTGATCACGGGATTTTTGAATTGGAATTTTCCTACTTTACTCCCTGATTTGAATTGGCTTTTCTTCAAGGTTGGATTGGCTTTACGATAGGAACCCTATGATGCTAATGTAGTTTTTCTATCTGTAAATGCTCCAATTGAATCTCAACTTCATGGATCATGTGCTGATTTCTGTAAAACATTTGTCTGCTCGCGTTTGTATCCTTTTCCGACATGCTCCTCAGTAGAAGAAAACAAATTCTTTCAAAATGCTAGACAAAGACTTGCTTGGCGAGATATGAAATTTCTGGTTATTTTCTGAATACCTCTTTAAGAAAAAGGAAAATTTTTTGCCTGAGCATAGGTTACTCCTTGTTCTTCTTGATGTGTATTCCAATTACAAGACAGCTTCCCTGTGCATGTATTCCTGAGTATAGGCTTAATACATGGACAGCAGACGCAAATTTAGGTTTTAAATTTGCGGGCTCAATACTTAAGGTTCTTAGTATTGAATTCATTGTATTTGTAAAGCTATGGGTTCAAACTTACTATTAGTGCCATATTAATGAACATAAATTTATGTTCTGTGTTAAAAGCGTTGGTTCAAATGAAGCCAGTATCTGCATTTTGCATCTGTCACGGATGGATGATCCCTCAAACTTGCCTCATTATTCCATTTAGACACTTGAACTATGGACCATACCTATTAAACACTTGCACTTGAGTTGAACTATGTTTATTAAATACATATTTTACAACAATCTAGCTAATGCTATAAAGTGGCAATGTAACGAATCAGGAAATGATTCCTCAACAGTTTTCTGTTTTTTGAAATAGTAAAAGGCATTATTGATAAAGGTACAAAGAAGGTACAGAAATATAAGACTCTAGAAAGACCAAAATATATTGAAATACATCAATTATGCAACTATGTCCTTCCTCCTAACATTCCTAGCAAAATCATAAATGCTCCATACTATCAATTTGCCTACTCTTACACCAGATGCTCCCAAGGACATTCCTCAGGACCTTTCTCTCTCGTCCTTCATATGTGGGAAGATCTCCTTTTTGTTGGTTCTCAGCCAGAATGTTTTTCTTTCCTTCTTACCTTTCTTGGTCCTTCTTTCTTAATTGCCATTTCTGTGGTAGTTTATTTCTGTCTCCCCCACTCCCCCTCCCCCCAGGAGTACTGATGCTCCTGTTAGGAGGTGCGAGAGGTTGGTTTTAGGAACTACGCAGAGGGG
>DF360405.1:1430-25920 GCA_000787875.1 Solanum virginianum | reverse complement strand
CAAAGAAGGGTATTCAGCATCACACCACATATAACTCATGAAAATATTCGATATTCTTCTCAAAATAGCATATCTTGGGTTTATCAAAGAAACATCAACTCTGTCAAGCACATGCTTGTCCCAACACATACACCCAAACAAGAAAATACCTGTACTTCTATCATCCAAAACAGTGGTTCAAAGACCGAGTTAATCTGTGTATGAATTTTCGGAACCACCTTGTGAGTTGTGTGTTTTCTTCCAAAGAAAAGTAACGATAGAAGAAGAAAAAGGATTGCTCAATTTTTTTTTTCCTGCGGCTGTTTTGAAAAAAACTGTCAGTCCCCTTTTTTTTTCTGGTTTTGCTGCGTGAAAACTGAAATAAAAGGGGCTGAGCCTTATTTATTTATTTTTTTAAAAAAAATTATTAATGGTTAAAATTACCCATTAACCGTTCATTAAAAATATAAGGGTTATTACAATATTTAACCGGAAACACTAGGAAAATTCAATCAAATCTTACAAATTGCACTAAATATCGGAAATAGACCAAAAATACTAGAAACACTACCTCAAAAATTGTATCACGTCAAAAATAGACAACCGGCATCCTAGCATCGGCTTCAAAGTACAGATTATAAAGTCTGTGGGGATAACGAATATCCCAATTCTTATGAGCACATCCTCAATGATGCCATCTGGTGCTAAGTGGGATCTGTTCGCCAGTATCAAGGTGATCCTGGTTGAACGCAGTTTTACTAGGCCAAGAGCTTTGAACACAGGTTATGGTATTAGGTTTATGCTTCCTCAAAACAGCAGAAACTGCACCTCCAAATGTGAGTTCCCATTAAATCATTTCTTTTCACTGTTCCAGTTAAATCCAACCACTAGAGTTCGTTAAAATGTTACTGAGACGAAAAAATGCTTACTTTTGGCAAACTTAAATGACAAACTGCTCAAGATTATATTCATGGGACTATTCTCTCTCTCTCTCTCTCTCTCTCTCTCTCTCTATATATATATATATATATATATATATATGTATGTATGTATGTATGTATGTATGTACCTGTATATATACATATATATATATATGTGTATTCACATGTGTATACACAAAACTGCTCAAGATTATATTCATGGGACTATTCTCTCTCTCTCTCTCTCTCTCTCTCTCTCTCTATATATATATATATATATATATATATATGTATGTATGTATGTATGTATGTATGTACCTGTATATATACATATATATATATATGTGTATTCACATGTGTATACACAAAACTGCTCAAGATTATATTCATGGGACTATTCTCTCTCTCTCTCTCTCTCTCTATATATATATATATATATACACACACACACGTGTATATATGTGTATATAGATGTGTATACACATGTGTATACACATATATATACATGTATATACACACACACACACACACAATGGGTGGGTCTATGCATGTCAAGTCAGAGCTTGAAGTTCTGCTTTATCTAATATCTTGGACGGGAGATCTGGTGGTGCAGAGTAACTTTTACATAAAGTCTGAAATAATTATCCCCTTTCTCGTATATGCTTGGACAGATTATTGTGTGAACCTTGTCCTAATAGCAAGAGAATTCTCAGCAGTCCAGCCTTCACCACCTAATTACTGGAAAGGGATATTTGACAAGTTCACTGAAGGATGGTCATTTGTGTTCTGTAATTCTGTATTAGTAGAACTAGAGATTCTCAAAAACTTGTGGCTTTCTGCACCCGATATTACTAGGACATGATCTATACTGTTGGAATCTGGGAGAACAGTTGTATCTCTTCTCTTCAACTGTTTCTAAAGTGTGGTCTTTTGTGTTTATTGCAGGACTATTCCATTTGCATGGAATCTTATAACAGCTGGTTACACTGAACAAACAGTGTATGGGGTATGCTTCTTTGGCGTCAACTAATTTTCTTGGTTCTAGCTCACGTTTCACAGATGCCTTAAAGAGAAGCCCGAGAGTCACACTTTTAAGAATTCTTTATATACTCCCTCTGTCCCATTTTATGTGGCACCCATTGACTTGGCTCGCTGGTTAAGGAACAAAGGAAGACTTTTGGAATTTGTGGTCTAAAATCATTCTTAGATATTTGTGTGGCTAAAAATCATTTTATTAAGGGTAAAAGAAGAATTTTAAAGTTAAATTACTTCAAATTAGAGTAAGGTGATACTCTTTTTGGGATGGACTAAAAAGGATAGAGAGCCCCATAAAATGGGATAGAGGGAGTATATGTGTGTGTGTGTGTATGTATATATATATGTGTGTGTGTATATATATGTGTGTGTATATATGTGTGTGTGTATATATGTGTGTGTGTGTGTGTATATGTATATGCATATATATGTATGTGTGTGTGTATATATATGTATGTATGTATATTTAAGATGTTAAGAAAGAACATACATTCTTTACATAATAATCTCTTCTTCATGTGCCTTCACATGTGAGCCTAATTCTTTTTCATTGGCAAAGCACATGCAAGTGTTTTTTAATGTTGTTGGTGAGACTTGAACCCAGGACTTCTGTTGGTTTGAGACCATGTGTAAGTGTATGACTATCTCATCTAAAATTTTAAGCTATTACAGGGAGTATACTTTTATTTTTTTAATTATATATTCAATATTATTCTTTGTATCATTCTCCTTGACATCACCTATTATGTCCAGGCAATCATCAGCACTATCGGACTTCTTTACCTGGGGAAGCTGCTTGAGCCCATTTGGGGTTCTAGGGAATTCTTGAAGTTCATCTTTATTGTCAACTTTTTGACATCTGTCTGTGTTTTTATCACAGCCATATCATTGTACTACATAACAAGACTGGAAATTTATCTGTAAGTTGCATGGACTTAATACCATCAATGAATTACTTTGCTTGCCTGGTTACTTCCTCCTCTCATTATTTTATTACTTTAGGATTAATTAAGGAGTTAGTGACTCGGGTAGTTTTCCTAGGAAGTGACTCGAGGGTAGTTTCCCTAGGAATTAGACTTGCTTATTTTGTTTTTCGTTGTCTTCTACTTATGGATTCTCCACTTTGTCTCTGCATAATTACAATGTGGATGCATTAGTGTCTTATCTTTAATGGAATTATTGCGTAACTCCTGAATTTATGGCTCTGTCAATCCTTATTTGTTAGCTATATGCCCATTTCCGGCTTCCAAGGAGTTCTTTCTGGTTTCTTAGTTGGCGTCAAGCAAATCATGCCTGACCAGGAGTTGTCTATTTTGAAACTGAAAGCAAAGGTACAAGCACTGGAATTACCAATTGATTTTGAAAGGCATCTCCCGACACTAGTCTCTTAAATTAAATTGTGCTCTAACATCACTTGTGATTGCTGGTTTGAACTCTTTGCAGTGGTTGCCTTCCTTTGCATTGTTGTTCTCAATTGCTATAAGCTTTTTTACAGCAGATTTAGTATCATATCTTCCAACAGTAGTATTTGGGACATATTTAGGCTGGATTTACCTGAGATACTGGCAGAAGAAACCAGAGACAAAATTAAAGGGTGACCCAAGTGATGAATTTTCCTTCTCTTCTTTCTTCCCTGAATTTTTGAGGTATTTTCCCATTTTCCCTCTTGCTATGAACTATTTTTCTTAATTAATCTGTGTTCCCACAATGACATCTCATTGTCTGTAATGCAGACCAGTAATTGATCCAATTGCAACAATATTTGAGCGGATGCTTTGTGGTAGAAGATCTGAGACTTCTAATGAGGAAAGGGGATATACTCTAGGTGGTTCCACATTGCCTGGTTCTGATCCCATTGAAGCATCGAGGAGGAGGTATATAAATTATTGTACTACATCTCGCCAATGGTTTACAAATTTTCCCAGAGCTGAGTTTATCATGGTTAATATATATATGCTCATATTCTAGAATATTCAGTTCCTTTTCATTGGCTATATGTGTTTGGACATGTATAAATCCCCCTCCCCCCGCTCCTGCCCTCCTCCCCCCATCCAGTATCAAAGAAGATAGATCAACTTGGGTGCCAGATGCAGTACCACATGGCATCAATGTCGAAATTTCCATCGAAGATAAAGTTACCAGTTCAATGCATAATTGTGTATTCAATTAAGCAATGCATTCATGCTCTGGTCATTTATGAGAATGATCTGGTGATATGTTAACTAAGAATTCAATGATGTCTTGTCATGAATTGTGATAGTAACATGTTTCCTGTAGGCAATAAAGCTGTTGTAAGTCTTCATTTTTATTTTCTTTTTTTATGTTTTTGTTGTATGGAAGAGTTTCTAATAATTTTTTGATGATTGTCCATATATAAATACTAACATCTACTTAATTTTGACTTGGTCATAGAAGAGTACTATCCTGTATGCAGTTAGCCCTAGATGAGAAAACTATCAGTATTTTATTTGAGAATTTCTAATTTTTATTTATGATTGTTGTTGGGCTTGGAGATAACCATGCTGCAGATCCATTATAGCTGCCCAAACTTAAGCCCTTAGCTCTGATGTTATTTCGTTTCTTTGTATTTGATTTTAGCTCCACTTGTTTGATCAAGTTGGTTAGTGTAGTGGGTCAGATCCTTTTTGCTTGGTTTGGATCCTTTATACTTGGTTCGTGTTAGCCAACTGTATATAAGGGAACCATGGGCCGTTGCATGGTTCCGGAACAGGTTGGCTCTTTTTCTATTTTCTCCACTCTGAAAATATCTCTTCATTGCTCACACTTTCTCTCCCTCTCAGACAAAGCCTTAATGTATTATGTCTGATTTTTATGGTTGACAAAAATTGTTAGTTTGATACTTAACACACATCATATGTGTGATATGGTCAAATGAGAGTTTATTTTGTCAGTGCTATAATCCAAAGCGAGTGAAGAACACTCACCAACCAATGAATGAGTTGTTTTGGATGTACGGACAGAGTCAATATCACTTCTCCTTTAACTGGTCTGTAATGAATTTTCTCGTAAGTATGATTTGCGAGAAATTAGGGAAGTTTGTTCCATTCCAGTAGGCATAAGATTGTTTAGTGAAGGATAGTTTCATATTTGTTGTGATTCTTTTACGTTTCGCCTTGCATGCTGATAGGATGAAATCTAGTTTGTTATTAACCTCAGGATTTATACATGGTTCACTTATGAATTGCAGGGAAAGAGGTGCCAGAGCACTTGAAGAAAGATTGGCAGCTGAGCGTTTGGCTGCTGGAAAGAAGGCTGAAGAATCAGAAAGAGATGTGAATGATAATGTGTAAAAGCTGGTCAATATATATGTAATGCGCTTTCTTTGCAGAAAGAACGTTTGTCCGCTAGAAGCTAGAAATTGTGCACTTTTTGGCAGTGTACTCTTTTGGATTCTTGACGGAAGTTGTCGTCTGTTGTTTATCATCCCTATGGTAAATGTACATTTTTCTCCTTTTAAATTTCCACAAGCCTTTATATGTGTTATCATTTTTGGTAAAATCTCCAATGAAGAAGATCTGAACTAAGATAAGAGAAATTGAGTTTGCAGGAAATGAAAGTCTGTAAGGAAGAATGAAGAAATGTATCTTTACAATACACGTGTATATAAAGGAAGAAGCTTACTACCTTTTAAGTTCTTCCTAACAAAGGTTCAGGTTTGCTTCGTAATGGGATTGTTTTACCCTGTGTTTCAATTTTCACACTAACTTCTTATTGTTAATAAGTAGCTTAATAATAGCCTCGCCTTAGCCAAATAGCTAAAAAATGCCGTCCAAACTACCAATTGCTCCAGTTTTGATGGAAAAGGGTAATTTTACCCCTAAACTGTGAATGAGACGGTTATCCTCATGTAACATCCTGAAATTTTTTTAAGCTAAGGCTGAGTCATCCATTATACATGTATTGGTTGGAATTTGATGACTTCTAATAGAGTCGTCAATATGGGCTAGGTCCGTTGGGCTGATCTGGCCTAATCTATGATTTAGCAGGGCTGGGTTATGACTTTTGAAACCCATTTAAAAAATAGGTTTTTTAGCTTGGCCTGAATAAGTCTATTGATTTGTGGGGCTTTTGCAATATGAGTTGGACCGATCCGTGGGTCGAATTAAAAAATAATTAAAAATAATAATAAAATAGAGTATTAAAAATAATAAGAGTGCAAGCTCAAAGTTCATTTAAAAATTTTAAATATTAAAATTTAGATACAAATTATATTTTTATAATATGAGCAATTTTACTAAATCACCTTTTGAATATAACAACTAGAATGCCTTGAAAAATGTAACAAGAAAATAACTACATGATTAATGATAAGGGTAAACTAAAAATTAAGTTTGAAATTATCTTTGACTTCATGAAATGTACAAGTATGGTTAGACATCTCAAAATAGTATAACGGACAAGTATAGATGGATGGAGGGAGTAATAGTAACACTAATACCATGTAATATTGTTTTGTTTCTATTTATTTTAATATGTTTAAATTATAATTTAATTGAAAAATTTATTAAAAAATATAAGAATAAAAATGTGGGGGTCCGGTAAGGCCCGCGGCCCACGTACAAATGGGTTGGGCTAACTATTTTCTAGCCCATAAAAAAAGGGGTCAGCCCGAAAAATATAAGAATAAAAATATGGGGGCCCGGCAAGGCCCGCGACCCACGTACAAATGGGTTGGGCTAGCTATTTTTTAACGCATAAAAGAAAGGGGCCAGCCCGGCCTGACCTGTCAAATTCTAAAGCCTATAAGGGCTAGCCCGGATAGGGTGGGCCGGCTCGTATTGACAACTCTAACTTCTAATTGTGAGTATAATTTTTAAGCATTTAAAGTGTATTATATGTGGTTAGGGTCATAAAAGATCTTTTACATCAAGCCAAGTTCAAAGAATTTCTATCGATTTTTGCATGAGTTTATATAAGGGTCAACTTTAAACGATCGTATCTTCTAGAATATAAAGAGTTTGGTGGCCCATACCCTATCAAATTAAAGATCTTTGAGTCTTCTTTCTAATGCGAAGTTTGCCTCATTTGGAGTTTGAAGTAAAAAATTATGATCGTTTTATTGGCAACCTGCAAATTTGGTTGAGGTTCATGATGGTTTTTTCGAGATAATGCCTCTTTTAATATTTTTGAAGTATTTTTGTCTCATAAACCTCTAGGGAGTTATTTTAATGTCCCCTAAGCATGTAGGAAATTAGTTCTTCAAAATTAAATCTCTCTCCTTTATTCCTGAACTTGAACGCTCAAGAATTTTCAAGAACACATTAAGTTCTTCTCCAAAAATTTCAAGCTTCCCAACCCAAATTTCTTTGTCTATTCATGCTTCACTAGGAGAAATCTTAATTCTTAACCATAGGGTTTTCAAGAAACTAATTCAAGAATCTTAAGAAAGATTTTTTTGATCGTTTTTCTTCAAGTTAGGGTTCTTCTTCCAGATCATGGAGTTAAGGTATGTACGACTACCAAAGTGAGGAATTTAGTTCATTCTCACACCCTATGTCCAGATCAAAGTTACAATTTTTATCCCATGATTCATAATTTTCGAATTCTCTCAACTTTCTATTATTGATTCTTGATTTCATTATCAAAATTATAGTGCTTAACATCATTGATATTGTATGATTTATGGTTCATGGTTATTATACCACATGGATCTCTATTTAGCCAAAGTTATTTATAAACCTTGTCGTATTAACTAGGGTCATAACCTTTTTTTTTTCTTCTTATTTTACAATCACTTAGGTGTGTTTGGTATGAAGGAAATATTCTTCATGATAAATGATTTTCTAGAAATTATGTTCTTAGAAAAAAAGTGAATTTGGTACTTATTTTCTAGTGCTTGGTCAGTAAACAATTATATTATCTCAAGAGAATTATGTTTTATCTAACAAAACACTATGAAGATGGATGGGATGGAAAATGGGGGTCCATGGGTGGTAAGCGTTGGCAATGGTAGAGGTGGGGGTGGGGTGGATGTTTGAGGGATTGAGAGGATGGGAGGATACAATAAACTTGAAATGTCACTTATACAACTTTTTTCTACTATCAGGAAAGTCATTTTTCTCATTTTAAAGAAACTTATTTTCCTACAGAAAATATTTTTCAAATATTTTGACCAACAAAACACAGGAAAATTGAAAAGAAAATATTTTTCTTCATACCAAACATACCCTTAATGGGTCTTAATAAGTTTGAATGATTAAGGTAATATAATTAATATGCCTATTTAAGCATTTTCACGAAGATGAGAATTCATCACTACTCCATTTACTTTCATCCACTACTCTCAACTATTATTTCAACACGAATTACCACTGGTCCATCACAGTCAATCACCACCACATATCATCTACAATCATCATTCTCAGCCAATCACCATCACCACTACTGATGATCACCAAAATCAATGAGCATGACCATTAATCATTATTTGCAATTATTACCATCAATCATTAACAAATTCACTAATTATTATCGATAATTGTAATTATTAGTCAACAATATATATTCCTAATTGCTATTATCATTCACTACTATCACAAGCTATTGATATCATTTTGCTACTAATTACCAACCATCACCATTTCTAACCACAATTAATCACTGTCTATGACTATACCCTAAGATACTACCACGGCGATCAACATCAACACTATCCTGAATCAACACACAGTCATTAATGTTAGTCATCACCACTACCAATTGCTATACTATTTTTTTTTAAATATTTTATTAATATAATATTAGATCAATTTAATATATTTTTTAAATTTTGTATATTGATATGTTGAGAAAATAAATAGTCTTAACTATTTATTATTCAAACTTGAATGTAATATTTTAATGTTTAGACACTATATCTTTATATTGAGACGTGAAACAAATAAAGGCTTTAGTCAATTTATACTAATAATATAGCTATTGTTATAAAAATATAAAATAAGAACAAGAAGAAAGTCGGGACAAGAAGAGAGAAGACTTATTATTCCTCTTGATGAATATTCAAATGTATATTATAATGAAGGAAATTCCTTTATTTATAGGAAAAAATTGACTTGGTGTCCAAGTAGAAAACTGACCTGGTCTCCAAGTAAGATTCCTAACTCTTAAAGAAATCTACATAAGAAAAATTCACTATAAATCAAATATGTTTATAACACCCCCCTTTCAACTATCTATTTGATAGATTATATGCCTCAATAAAACCTTACTAGATAAAATCAGTGAGAAAAATTCTAATGAAGGAAAAAGGGTACACATCTTTAATAATATGCATTTTGGATACCTCATTAAAAACCTTACAAGAAAAACTCAATGGGACATAAATCTTGTGAGAGAAAAAGAGTATATCGGGTATTAACTCCCCTTAATGAGAACATTAATCTAAAGACTTTAATCTTTGCATCCCAATCTTGTGTGCCATTTTATTGAAAGTTGCAGTTGGTAGAGATTTGATGAACAAATCAACCACATTGTCACTCGAATGAACCTGTTGCACATTTATATCACTATTCTTTTGGAACTCATGTGTGTAGAAAAGCTTTGGCAAAATATGCTTTTTTCAATCTCATTTTATGAATCCTCCCTTTTGGATCAAAGAGTTTTACAAGTTACTCACTTCAACTTCTCTAAGCAAATAATCTATTGCATTTTGAAAACTCTTCAAGAGTTTCAATTCAAGTTATCAACTTGTATAACCATATGAAAGATTCTTGATTAATTTAATCAATATGAGGATAATAAACAAGTTTTTCAAGAACTTGTACATGTTTCAAGCATTTTAAATTCTTCAAATACTTTCTTATTAATTTTCTCTGGTGACAATATTAAGTATTAAATGCATGACATTTTTTAGTGTCTAGATTGCAAGTCAAATAAACCTTGCGCTTATCAAGATGCATCATTCCACTTGATAATTAGAGCATGCTTTAATATACCATAGAATTAAGATCCTCATAATTATCTTTTACAATATTGCGTAATATTGTATTAAAGATATCATTGTCAAAATATCTCTTTTGTCAATTTACAATGCAACATAACTTGTTGAGATCTTATCACTTCATTATTTTTAGGTAGCTACCCCTCTTAGAGAGTGTCTAAACATCAACGTATATTTATTAATCATATATCACATATTAAAATTATTAGAAGAAAATTATATGGTCCCTGATCATAAATCAATTAAGGAAAATTTTATCATAATATATTAGACTGATGCATAATTTTGTCTACGATTCATCATATTTCAAAACATGAAGCTTTCCTCTCATAAGTAATGATTGACCATTTATCTGAGGAATCAGCTTAGATATTTATCAATATTTTCAAGATGAATTGTCTTGATTATGTATTCTGAAAGTTGTGCTCTTAACTCAATTATCTTGCACAAACAATCTTGCGAATGTTAAACTTAAAATTGATAATAAACATACATGTGGTTATCTTATAGATGCATTTATTTCACATATCACATGACCGTGAATGGGCCCATATTCACTTTCTATACTTTTAGAATTTAGGGAATTTAGTCCCAACATAAGTTGATCCAATCATCTTATTGTGAGAACAAACAATCTTGAGAATCTTTTATTTCTCAATATATGTCTAATAAGTAAACTCCAAATTTACTTGTGACATGCCTTTTGCTTTAGTAAATTTCTATTTTACTATTACATGAGCAGATTTTAAATTTATACTCAGGAAGTGATTTTCATATTTACTTCTTCTCAATTACTCTATCTCTCTTCCGGAGATGAGTCGCGATCCTATCACAATAAAGTTCACATTCATATTAAGAAGTTTTATCGAATACTATCACATTCACTTCATAAATGGATATGTATCTATAGCATTTATCAAAAAGTTCTCATTCTTCAAGAATGAAACATAATCATCTTAGCATATCAATTTATGATAGTTTAGTACCTTATTCCATGTTCACGTGCATTATTCAATCATTTGACTTCTTTTAGACATTATGCGCTGCTACCATATTCATTTTAGAGAATGAAGTGTTTTTGATGCATCATGACTTTGACTCAATCTCTTATCCTTTTTGGTGTGATAGAACTTGAATTTATCATCTTACCATCAATTAACAACATAATGTTTAGGAGTCTTGAATGCAGAAAAGTTGGGTAGAAAATGCCTGAAGTCAAGTTTATAAGAATGACTTATAGCCTGTAGGTAGAGATATGGCCCAAAGGTTTGACCCATAAACATGAACTTCAGGAAAAATAAGGTTTCCAAGTGTGGGGTAATCCACGAACCCATAGACGACCCGTAGAAAGGACGATAGTCCAAAGGTAAGGTCATAAGTGAGACTATCAGACATGAAAAAAATTTAGAATTTGTTGGAAGTGATCTACGTGTTACCAGTATAGCCCATAGAACAAAGCACAACCCGTAGAATTCCTTTGTGGATAGGGTCCAGGAAAGTAGGAAAAATGACTAAGTGTGGAAGGACTTTATGAGTCCAACGACTACTCGTAAGTCCATTAACAACCGTAAATGAAGATTTTATGGTTTTGGTTAGGAGAATGGTTTCAGGGATTTTGGAAAAGTTAATAGGACAGATAAGACCTACAGTCCATGGGTTCATTCCACAACCTGATATGCCGAATTCGACAATTTTAATGAAGGTCAGTTTTGTCATTTCTACCATTCCTATTCCTAAATCCTGTCATTTTTTAGAACAAAAGGGACCCTAAACTAGCCTTAAAGCCCTAAGACCCTATTCTTATCTTCAGTCTCTCAACTCTCAATTTTTGTATTACTCTCTTAAGAAAAGGGCAAAGCAAAGCTAGGGTCTTAAAGTTCTTCACCAAAGGTTTCAAATTTGTTCTTTCCAAGCCTTTTACGATATGTGAGTCGATTTATAGGTACCCTTACACCCAGAAAGTCCTTTTTTAGTATTTTACCTTTTCTTTAAGTTCTATAAGATGTTACACATGCTTACAATGATTTCATGCTACATTATGTTATTAAATGATTATAATGATGCCTTATGATATTTTACTAAGTATATACATGATTTTGAGTTGTTAATGATGACCCCAAATAATGAGTTTTATTGTTGATACGATGTGGGCTGTTTTATATGTTTCTAAATAAGTATATTTCCATGATTTATGTGATTTGTGATTGTTCAATTTAAAAGCTTAGCCTACTTAGTTTTCAAGTAAAGCTATATATGATTTATGATGATGATTAAGGCCTTAAAGTTAAGCTTTAAAGTTATGATCTGTCAAAGATATAAGCATATTGACAATTTTCCTAAAAGATGTTTTAAGAAGGTCCCCAAGATGAACAAACAATACTAATTTGGTGGTTCCTAAAGTTTGAGTTACTCTTATGATTGCTACTTATGATTCTAAGTTATGTTTTAAAGATTTCGTGGGATGACTTAGCACCGAGTGGACTTGAGATTGGGTTTCATCCCGATAGTTGAGGCATGATGCATCAAAGCTAAATCTCAATGTCCCTAACTATGTACCACCAAAGGATCCCTTGTAGGTTAGGCTGGTAGATCCACATAGGCCATTTATGTTACTAAGATGCATAAAGTTGATGGAGATCCACCTGACAAGTGGTCTCCCCATGCCAACATAGGGGGTTATATTGGATTCCATGTAGTAGCTCACATGGTCTTATATGTCGGTTATGGTCTACTCCCATAAGCTTATGATTCTATGATATGTTTCCATTACAAGTGATTTTTCATACATTGACTCCTATCCATATTGAGCTATATTCCTTGTGCATGCTTAAGCTCACTTTATGAACCTTTTCATCTCATATGTACTTATATTTATAGATGATGGCACTAAAATTTCCTATATGCATTGCATCTCACATAGTACGTTCTTATGTACTAATGCATATTTTTTGTCTGCATGATTTAACCATGTAGAGTGTAAGGGCCTGGACTTTGTATGACCTTGATGGTGCTTGGAAATTTAGTTCCGAAAAAGTTTTAACCAATGTGACACTTTATGGAAGCCTACACGGGCTGTGTCGCTCACCACGGGCCGTGTGGAGGTGCCTTGAGGTGGCCCTTGTCCTTGTGTGTAGAGTGTTGGCATTAATGTGGAGTTTAAGACCAAGACACATACCACATGAACCCCACACGATCCGTGTGAGGTGTCACGACCTAGCCCCGTGGGCCATGACTAGTGCCCAGATTGGGCACCCGGACACAATCACAAAACTGAGTTACAAACAGATGACTTATATTTTAGAAAATTTTCTGCAGAGTTTCTTTTGTTTTACTGACTATCCCAAGATAACCTGCATATCAGAAGATACTAACAGAGACCCAACAGAATATCATATAAGCATATATGGACCGACAAGGCCGCCATGGCGGGTAAGCCGCTCCACATACACATCACACAGATCTAACCATACAGACTGGGCACAACCCACACATATATACATATCCACAGACCTCTACATAGACTGACAGAATCATAGGACGGGACAGGGCCCCGCTGTACCCACGAATAAACGTATATGCAAAGTAACAAACAAGTGTATACCAAAAGTGGGCTTCGAAACAGGGGGAACACTCCAAACTCCAAAACAGGGGGAGAACTCCAAACAACAGAAAAGTGTCCTAAGCTGGGGGTTCACCAAACTGTACGTCGGTACCTGCGGGATTGAAACGCAGCCCCCGAAGAAGGGGGTCAATTCAAAGTACGTACTGAATATGTAAAGCAGAATGAGCATAATGTAAATCTGAGTAGTAATCGAAATAAAATTATGTAAGGCAAATACATATCCCAAAAGTATTAAACTGTTTCCTTCAAAAATACAAATCATGCATAAGGCACAGGAAATATGGTCCCCCGCCCGTCAATGGCGCCATAACACAGCATAACACCAAAAAGTTTAAATTTTTGAAATCTCCATCACATATCACAAACATAAAAGAAGTCCAATCACAGCATAAACACCAGTCTAAGCGGAGCTCAGTCGTTGGGCGAAGTTGACGTGCCAAACACAGCATAACACTAGAATACATATACATATCATAATGCACACGACAATAACCGGCCCGGGAACCAGCGAACGATACCATAGTAGGCACGAGCAGAGTCATGAGTAATCATATGCATAAGATCATTATCATAAATCCAAAAGATTCGTAAAATAGTCATATTGAAATCGGAATAGTAATTATTACAAACTCTTTCAAAATTACACAAGTTTTCACCTATTCTAGCAACTTGCAAATTTCAAAGGCATAGGAGTCAATATTATTAAAATTTATCATAAGAATGCAAAGGAACAAATACGAATCATACTCAAGTTTGGCTTGTGAGAATATAGTTCCCTCGGGACTCATATCATAGCCTATTTTCAGCTAAGTCATGCCAAAAGAAAAAGGGTGCTTTACATACCTCACGCTCTCCAATATAATCCAAACGCAAGCCAAATCCAACTTATGCTTTGGATTGCCTAAGGCCTACAAACAAGTCATAAAATTCTACACAATTAGCTAAAGGCTTTTTGGGCCTTAAATTCCAACTTCGTCCTTAATTCTACAAAAATTTGGGCAGTATTTTCCCTTAAAAATAGGTCACCCTGAGAATTCAATTCGGCTTAATCAATCAGCAATAGCAACATCAACAATCCAGCAACATCAATAATCATATAATGAACCTAACGACACCGAAATCACTTAATTCGGGTAAAAGGGTAAAATGGTCCAAAAATTTTGTCGTCGAAAAAAGTCATCTGAATCTGAAATTTTTTATATGAAAATGTTTCCTAAGTAATAAGGGATGCGGTAGCGAAAACTGTTTTGAAAATGGAGCTAATATGAGGAAGAAATTGCAAGTTAAAGTTTTCAGAACCTATTGAAAATGCAGTAGTATACAACGATTTTTTACCTCAAACGATGCACCAAAATCAATTTCTGAAGCTCCTACGTTGTTCTCCTCGGAAAATTAGACAACTTAGGCTTTTGAATCACCCGAATCAGATCAAAATTGGGAGAGAAATTGAAGATCAAAGTTGGTGAAACAACTAAAGAAGTTGCTGAAGTTCTATAGCTTTATACAAGCTGTGAACCGTTCTGCCACATGGCAGCATCTGGTGGGGCCATATGGCAGCATCTGGTGGAGCCACGTGGCCCCGCCCCTTTACTTTTCACCCACCGCTCAAACTTAATTTTGATGTTTTTCTACCACGTGGCAGAATTCTATTGGGCCATGTGGCCCCGCCTTTTAATATTCACCCATTGCTCAAACTTAATTTCGATGTTCCAGCCTTATCCAAAGTTGAAAAAATATAATCTATATATGGAATCATATCAGAAATAATATTCTGGACTCAATGGTATAGTCGAAATTTCCAACGGAGATCGTTTTATGCCATTATGGATCCCACTTCTCAATCTCGAGCACTATCGGTAGGTCAAATCACATGAAAACCTCAAAACTGAACAAAAGGTCCTCCTAGCCCAAACTCAGCATTTCGGATCCAATGAAAATATCAAAATTTGCAATTGAGGCCTCCTTGACCTAAAACCTGAGAAAACTTATTTAACCTAGATCCGAATTCAAAAACACAAAATATTCTCAAAAGCTCTAAAAATTGCAGCAAAACCATTTCTAGCGTTAGTTTGACCATATGAAACTGCTAAAATTGTTAGAATTCCAATTCAAGCTTTTGAACCCCGAATATTGACTAAAGTCAAACTTTGGCTCCGGTAACAACTAAAAATGTAATTTCTGACCTAAAATCTTCATTTTAACTCCAAATCAAGTTCTGCAAGTTCTTTTAGACTAGATTTGACATTCCAGAGCTGATGGAATTAATAATATCACAATTTGACAATTAAAACTCAAAACGGTCAGAAAACTCAAATTATTCAACTTCCAACAATTCCAATTTTGGTCCCATATTTTCCTAATTGTTCCACTGCATGAAATACGGGTCCAAACACCTTGCTTCTACACTTATCTAGGTTCTGAGTCCAGATAGTGAGTAGTGCTTTCCTTGATCATCTGAGGCTTCCCTGGAGATTTAGAGAGGTAGTTGTTGTCATTTGATAGACTCTCTTATTCCTATTTCTTTAGTGCTTTGTTCTATTTGAGAAGAAAGATATTTTAGAGTTGTATTTCTTTGATTTTTGTATTTGTAGTAGTTTGTACATGTGATAATCAATCCTTGAGTGATATTAAACTTGTGGAGATTTTTCAGCTTTAGTTCTCTACTCTATTTAGTTACTTCCGCATATAATGTGTCATGACCCAACCCTGTGGGCCGTGACTAGTGCCCGAATTGGGCACCCAGACACAATCACAAAGCCAAGTTACAAACGGATGACTTATATTTTTTAAAATATTTTGACAGAATTTCCTTTGTTTTACGGACTATCCAACATATTCCTGCATATCAAAAGATACCAACAGCGACCAGACAGGGTCAACAGAACAACATATGTACATATACAGGCCAACAAGGCCGCCAAGGCTGGTAAACCCGCTCAACATACACAACATACATATCTAATCATACAAACTAGCACAACCCACACATATATACATATCCACAGACCTCTAAACAGACTGACAGAATCATAGGATAGGACAGGGCCCTGCTGTACCCACGAATAAATGTATATGCAAAATAATGAATAAGTGTATACCAAAAGTGGGCTCCGAAATAAGGGGAGCACTCCAAACAGCAGAAAAGTGTCCTAAGCTGGAGGGATCACCAAACTGTATGTCGGTACCTGCGGGCATGTATGCAGCCTCCAAAAAAGGGGGTCAATACAAAGTACGTACTAAATATGTAAAGTAGAATGAACAGAATATAAATCTGAGTAGTAATCGAAACAAAAGTATGTAAGGCAAATGCATATCCCAAAAGTATTAAACTGATTACTTTCAAAATACAAATCATTCATAGGGCACAGGAAATATGGTCGCTCGCCCGTCAATGGCGCCATAACATAGTATAACACCAGAAAGTTACAAATCTCTGAATTCCCATCATATATCACATCACAGAAATAGCATAAGCGACCCGAGCGTTATGTATCATCGTCCTTGTACTCACCCAAACATAGCATATCACCAAATACCGCATAATATACAAGTGATCCAGACGTTACATATCGTCGTCCCTGTACTCACCCAAATACAACATAACACCGAAGTATATCATAATGCGCACAATAATCAACCAGCTCGGGAACCGGTGAATGATATCATAATAGGCACGAGCGGAGTAGTGAGTAGTCATATGCATAACATCCTTATCATTAATCCAAAAGATAAGTAAGGTAGCCATATTTGAAACCAAAAGAACCATTTTCTTTACATATTCTTTCAAAAGCTACCAAAATTACATAAAAGGGCGTTGCGAGACCCACGAACGGTGGAGACCAAAATTGGTCAAACTTACGGAGAATATACTCATCCTAGGTCATACAAATTGCTACGAGGAATTTTGCAATATAAGCACTTGAGTAATGCCAAACAATTAACTAAAGACTTTTTGGGCATTAAATTCTAACTTTGCCCTTAATTCTACAAAAAATTAGGCAGCATTTCCCCTTAAAATAGGCCACCCTGAGAATTCAACTTGGCTCAATCCATCAACAACAACAATAACCCAACAACATCAATAATCAATTCAAATGACAATATAACAATAATAGCTCTAATTATCACCACTTAACCATATTCATAAATCTGATTAACATGCTGCATACACACATGGATGATTCCCAACCATTCTTTCACCATATAATGATCATATAATACTAACTACGCATCAATTCATTATTCCAACATAATACAACACTACACACCATACATATACTCACACGACTCCAATATCTTCACACACAACTCACTCCTAACATTCCATATTTCATTATTTTCCTTCATTTTAGCATACTACAACATGCTTACAATCTTTACAACACATAAAACAACATTAAATCTTATCTTTTCTCTTCAACTTCACAAATGGCTAGGGTTTCCTAAAATGAGGAAAGAGGTGATTAATAGCTCTAACAATACTTTCACGATACTTAGGGACCTCAAAATAGTAGGTTTGTATCAATAAAATAATTTTGGAATGGCTAGAAAAGATTTCCCATTTTCCCTGTACGTGGCCGAGAGGTGTTCTTGGTCTTCTTAACTTGCTCAATTTTTTTCCTAAGTATAGAAAATGATAAGAACATAAGAGATATCTTATATATATATATAGGCAATTCTTGGTCAAGTGCACATGGTCCACACCCCAATTGTACCAATTAAAGTCCAACACAAACTAAGTGGGCATCACCTAATTTCTTCAAGAATCCCAACTTTGAAGAATTCTACTTTTGGTCCCAAATTTTTCCTAATCGATCCAATGAAGGACATACTGGTTCTAACATAATTTCTACTTTTCTTTGGGTTAAGGCTGACTTGTTCTGGTGGGAAATTGAGCAAGTGTCATCATGTCCCTTTTTGGGTCGTGACATTATTGTTATTGTTGTTGTTATTATTGTCATTGTTCTTGTTATTGTACTTATTATTGTTATCGTTATCGTTATTATTATTATTATTATTGTTATTGTTATTGTTCTTCTTATTGTTATTGTTATTATTATTGTTGTTATTATTGTTATTGTTATTGTTGTTATTCTTATTCTTATTATTATTATTATTATTATTATTATTATTGTTGTTGTTGTTGTTGTTATTATTGTTATTGTTGTTGTTATTCTTGTTATTGTTATTATTTTTATTGTTGTTGTTGTCATTATTATTATTGTTATTGTTATTGTTATTCTTGTAATTGTTATTATTATTGTTCTTATTGTTACTATTATTGTTATTGTTGTTGTTATTGTTATTGTTATTGTTATTATTGTTGTTATTATTATTGTTGTTGTTATTGTTGTTGTTATTGTTATTATTATTATTTTTATTGATATTGTTGTTGTTATTGTTATTGTTGTAGTTATTGTTATTGCTGTTGTCATTGTTATTGTTATTGTTGTTGTTATTTTTGTTGTTATTGTTGTTGTTATGGTTGTTGTTATGGTTGTTGTTATTGTTATTGTTATTGTTGTTGTTATGGTTATTGTTATTGTTGTTGTTGTTATTGTTATTGTTGTTATTGTTATTGTTATTGTTATTGTTGTTGTTGTTATTATTGTTATTGCTAATGGTATTGTTATTGTTCCTGTTATTGTTATTGTGGTTGTTATTGTTATTGTGGTTGTTATTGTTATTGTTATTGTTCCTGTTATTGTTATTGTTATTGTGGTTGTTATTGTTATTATTGTTGTTATTGTTATCGTTATTGTTGTTGTTATTGTTCTTGTTATTGTTGTTGTTGTTGTTATTGTTCTTGTTCTTGTTTTTGTTATTGTACTTGTTATTGTTATTATTATTGTTCTTGTTGTTATTGTTATTGTTATTGTTATTGTTATAGTTGTTGTTATTGCTGTTGTTGTTATTGCTGTAGTTGTTGTTGTAGTTGTTGTTGTTGTTATTATTGTTATTATTGTTGTTGTTATTGTTGTTGTTGTTGTTGTTGTTGTTGTTATGTTATTGTGGTTGTTATTGTGGTTGTTATTGTTATTGATATTGTTATTGTTATGTAATGACCCATTAAGTCATTTTGAGAATAATTCTTCTTATATTATAAAGGATTTACCTCGTAAATTTTAAGGAAGTTTTTCTGGACTAGTAAATAATTTTCATTATTCACTTAAATGATAATTTTAGATAATTAGTTTAGTTGGTGAATTAAAATAGTAATTTGGTTAATGTGCTATACTTATTTGTAACACCCCATGAAATTACCGAAACGCCCCTAGAACGTAATAGTGCGCATAATGTGTCTTCTAAAGCTTCGATGGGAAATTCGAGATTGAATTTGCGATTAGCGTGAAAAATCGATTGGGAAGATGGTCTCGACCCGATTAAAGAGCAACGAGAGCGAAACATAATTTTTGCTAATTAATTCCAAAACAATGTCGATCCGCGCCCCCGGCGCGATGGGGAGGGGGCATAGAGACACACTTAATATTTTTTTAATTTTCGACGAGAATTGAAATTTCAGAAAAATTCGCAAAATACACTGGTTCGCGCCCCTGGCGCATCGTGGATCAGTGTACAATTTTCTTAAAATTTTTCTTTTATTTTGGGAAGGGCCTTTTGGTCATTCCCCACCCTATCCTAAGTCTTAAAACGTATTTTTAAAGTCATTTTATATCGATTAAGAGTTTCAAAAACCCATTTTTTTTAAGTTCTTACGCAAGAAAACCTTGAAAGAAGAGACAAGAATTCTTTAGGGATTGAAATTTGAGTCCAATTCCTAACAAAGATTAGTACAATCTTCATCCAAGTATGTAAGGCTCATCTAGTATGGGGTTATTCTCCCTTGTGTTCCATAGAGGGTCTTACAAGAGAGTTGGAGGTTCTTGAGTCTACATATAGGTTTCTTGAAATACTTTCTTGATTATTTTCTTGAAAATTGTAGCTATTATATGTATTTTCATACATTGATGATCATCATAAATTTATTTTCTTGAATTGACTATTTTTACATGAATTACTGCATAAACCCTACTTATTATTTTCTTAAAATTGCATGAATGAAGATAGGATTGAGTCTAGAGCCATGACATGAGTATGTTAATGGAAATCTTGATGTGAGTAAGAGATGATCCTATGAGACTTCATAATTGAGTTCTTGATGTTATGTCTAAACGACTTCTTCTAATTGATGATCTGAGTCCTTGAGTTCTTAAATGAGATTTGCGTTAGTTGAGATAAGTTAAAGTCCTTGAAATAATAGAGGACCCTTGAGTTGAGTTAATTAAGATTATAAGAGTCTCCATGAGACTAATTAAAATAATGAGTGCCTCTACGAGGATACTTGAGATGGTAACGAGGAGTCTTATGAGAATTTGAGACTTGGGAGGAGTATCCAGCATCGAAATGAGTAAGAGTGAGTCCCACTTGCACTCATTACCTACGCCGGCCCAATGTAGGAGAGAATTCAACCATTACATCTCATGGTCCCATCTCGAGTTTACATCCTTGAAACCAATAGAGAATGGCTGAGTTCAGATTCCTTGTGGATCATATTCGTCCCTTACCTGGCAAGTATGGGATAACTATGGTAAGATCAGCGTGACTGTTGTATAACCGCTGGCTCATAAGTGGTTATTATCGATAAAGAGAAACTTTAAGAAAGTTCCCAAACTGAGTAATCTGAGATGAGATGAGATGAGTCCTTCTGAGATGAGTCTGATTTGATGGATGAGTTGATTGGTTGAGAGGTCACTTGTCTACTCTTTGTTCTTGCTTTAGATAGACATTTGACATGTTGATAGTACTATCTCTGATGTTGATTATTATTTCAACATTATTCTACATGTTTCGGTTTCACTCAGCTATTGTACATACCAGTACATTCCACATACTGACGTCCCCTTTTGGGCTGCATCATGTTATGATGTAGATACGTAGGATAAAGGTCATCAACAAATGCACCATTGAGGATCTTGAGATATTCAGCAGCTTGGTGAGCCTCCCCTATTTCAGAGGGTTGATCATCCATTTTCATCTTACTTCAGAGTAGGTTTTGCTTAGCCTTTAATTTGATTGGGGTAGCCATGGGTCTATCATTGACACCACTTAATAGTGATAGAGGCTTCAGACTAGATATTGGATATTGGTATTGAGGCTTGTGGGCTAGTTTCTTTCTGCTAGCCTTTCATTATATATTTATTTGAGATTAGATGATGAGATGTGCCCGCTTACTTTCATATGTCTTCCGCTGATTAGAAAATGGTATAAATAAATGAATGTGACGAGGCCAAGTGGTTCACTTGGGGACTAGTAATAGTCTCTGAGTGTCGGTGTCACGACCTGACATTTAGGCGTGATGGCACTCACCTAACCCACCAAGGTGAGTCAGTCTAACACTTACTAATCTAAACATAACAATAATTGCGGAAGAGGAATAGACTAATACGATAGTTAATTATATGAATACCAAATTACAACTCTCCCAAGGACTAGTGTCACATGTACAAGCCTCTAAATACAGAATTCTGGAATAAAATACATGTCTCAGAGGTCTAGTTATAAAATAGAACATAACATAATAATGGATTCCCTTAAAGGTCTGTTGATGACATAAGCAGCTACCTTAAGAATAATTCGAAAGCTCGATCCTATAATGAGAAAAGTCAAACCAAAGGTATAATGAGAAAAGTCAAACCAAAGGGATCGGGCTTGCATCCTACAAAAATGTAGCAAGGGGTGAGCACCAAACAACAGGGTACTCAACAAATAGAACTAACTTAAAGTAAAACAATGAAGAACCAAGTAACTCCTTAACACCTAACTGCATAACGCCAGACTACAAACCTGCACTCAGAAAAGACCCAAAATAATACATATATCATATGTAGAAAATTACTAGAATGTAGATATAATCATCACTTAGCATCAGGCCTCTAAGGGTCACAATCTCACAAATATTTTATAATACAATAATTCATAACCTTCACAATTACACCATTCGAAAATTTTATGATCAAGCCTATAATTGCATAATTCTCATTATCCCACTTTCAAGTCATAGGGGAAAATTCTACAATTTATCAAGTTCTCACTAACTCATCAAGTGTAATTAAATCAATACCCAAAACTAATCATATAAAGACATAAACAAATCAAATGATATAATGAATAACCAATCTCAATAACACTCCATATAATCATAACAAGCCAGAGCAGTATGGGATGAAATGAATGTCGTGAGATGTAAATGATGCTATACAATATCAAATAATAGTGATGCATGTCTAGTGATACACATCCGCTAATCATAAACATGCCTTAGTCAGAACCCATGGGGGCCACACATGGACCATGTATCTGTCGCGGCATGCGACACGACCCTCAAATCATAGTATCCATCGCGGTGTGCGACACAACCCTCAAAATATAGTATCTATCGTGGCTTGCGACACGTCCCTCGAAATAGCACATCTTTTTCATTTCTTTTCTTTTTCACTAGCCAGAACTATTTCTTTTCGGCTTTACATTTTTTTCTTAGATCATCCAGCAAATATATAACAAATGCACAATAATCATATTTATGGAAATAAAATGTGCAAGATGCTCATACGAATCATACATCTCAAATCAAGAATGGGTAGCTCAATACCATAAATGTTGCAATATCCTCAATCTCCATACCATCACAACCTCAACAACATTCACATCTAAAAATAAGTATCACTTTGATATCAAAAATAAATAATCACTATTTCACATAGAAGAAATCTCTATCATTAATTCACAAGTCAAATATCACCTTAGGATAAATACTCAATTAAAATACTTCAATCAAAGCCTACATAAATCCATCTCTACCCCAAAATACTCAATTGTATAAACATTGGAGCATACGAGGTTCAATATATTTAACAAAAGCTTAGAAATCCACTTACCTTAGGACTCACGCTAGAACTTTCATGTGGCACTAGTTAGTTTGATTACGAATCTTGCACGATCTTACAAACACTAGTAAGCCTGTTGCCTATAACCGCTAAGGGAATACTGGATATTGAAGAACAAGAGAGCTTTAGAAGAAAGAAGACTTTGATTGTTTAGAGAGAATGCTTTACAAGGCTTGAGAACCTGCAACTTTGCTTGTTGTTGCTTGCTCTTTTTCCTTACCTCCAAAAATGAAAGATAAGGAGGGTATATATATATACAACTCCACCTCTTAAATAGACCGTTGCTACAGTACCCTAGCCGTTGCTACAGTACTCTGCCCGTTGCTACAGTAAACTAACCATTGCTACAGTACTCTACAGTATTCTGCTACAGTACTCTATAGTATTCTGCCCATTGCTACAGTAAACTAACCGTTGCTATATGTCAGGACCCAACCTATGGGCCGTGACTAGTACCTGATAGGGGCACCCAGATAACATAATCAAATCAAAGTCTACCATGGGTTACTATTTATTTTAGAAAAATTTGGGCAGAGTTTCCTCTGTATTATGGACTAACCACCTGAAACAGAAGAGTCTTAAAGTATCTGAAGTATCAAAATAATAACATGATATACCAAAAGTGGCTCCGTGGTAGTGGAGCTCGTCAAAAGCAGTTGGTGGTCCTCTAGCCTGTATGTCGAAACCTGCGGGCATGAAATGCAGCCCCCGAAGGAACGGGGGTTGGAGCTCGTCAAAAGCAGCTGGAGGTCCTAAGCTGGTGGTCCTCTAGCCTGTACGTTGGAACCTGCGGGCATGAAACGCAGGCCCCGAAGGAACGGGGGTCAGTACAAAAGACGTACCAAATATGTAAAGCAGGAAGTACATAAGATCATCAGAATAGCAAAATGAATATAGATAGCAGAAGAACATGTTGTGCTCAATTTAGTCACGGATCATAGTTAAAGGATTCCATGTTCGTACGTGTGTCAAGTTATGGTTTCAGCTTAATCAAGAGTCAAAGAGGTACTTGTAAGAAGCAATGGATGGT
>DF360406.1:43968-60288 GCA_000787875.1 Solanum virginianum | reverse complement strand
GTTATGGAGTAACAGACCTCTTCCCATTTTAATATGCGAAATAAATATATCACTTGTTGATCTCGGCCTAAGAAAAACATTAAATATGATTCTTTTATCATTAGCGTAATTGCGTTAGAAAAACTGTTTGTGGTAATCCTTGTATAAGTCTTAGAAGCCATGGTTTGTTTGTCTAGTTGTCTAGGGAATCTGTAGGAAAATGGAGAGTGTGAAGTTGAATAGTAGTGCTAGAGTTGTCTACACTATTGGGTTTAAATACCATGTCCGGATTAATGTGATATGCCTTCGAAGTTGGTAAATGGTAAGAATATGTATAACTTGCTAAGTTTAAAGGAATTTATTCTCTAATAAATTTTGAAAGCACAAATACCCCGTAGCCTTTGATAGAAAATCAGAATTTGCTTTGGAATCTGTTTGAAATGTCCAATGAAGTGTGTATGATTTAGATTGGGTATAATTACTACTGTTTTGATCTTATGTATGACATTTTCCTTGCGTATGAACATTTTGTTTATGTTTGGAACTTATGATAATGATTGTTATTGCATATGATTCTTACGACTCTGCTCGTGCCTATTATGATACCGTTCACCGGTTCCCAGGCCGGTTGTTGTCGTGCGTATGATGACTTATGGGTGCAGCGATCTTCCCCGGCTCACTTATCCTTTGTTGGCATTACACCTGGGCGCGACTCAGTTATTCAAGTGGTCCAGGGTTGGTATGTTTACATTATGCCTGGGCACGACTCAATTATTCAAGCGGTCCAGGATTTGGTTGCCCTAGCCGCGACTCAGACAATTTAGGTGGTCCAGGATGTATCCTTAGTTGGCATGACACGATAATTCGGGCGGTCCAATAATGGGCGCGACTCAATAATTCGGGCGGTCCAATAGTGGGCGTGATTTGGTAATTAGGGCGGCCCAACTTTTGCACTATGTCATGTTTGTATTAGGATTTGTGAGTATAGTTATCCTATAGTTGATGTGTGATAGAGATTTCGAAGATTTGAACTTTCGGGTAAGATGCTGTGGTATGTTGTGAGGTTGAAGTTCGCCGTCGTTTCTGTACGTTATGCACCAGTTTGATCCTTTGAAAAATAAAAGAAATATTTTGATGTTATACATGCGTTTGACTTCCATATGTCAGTGGTGAATTATTACCCTGGTTTGGATTTTTTTAAAAAAAAGTAAGCCTTTTAATATTTCGATTATGATTTAAATTATTTTCATTCTACTTCGATTGTCCCTAAGTTTCGTGTATTGGGAAGTAAGTGTGTCAGTATTCTGGATATGCATTTACCGTTATACTACAGCCTTGTTTGCTATATCCCTTGTGTCCTGGTAAGTAAGACTTTGATATTTCGAGAAAGCAATTAACCATTGTACTTTTGTTTTATAGGAATTGTCCTAATGTATATATACTTTATACTTTCTGCTTTACATATTCGGTACGTATTTCGTACTGACCCCCCTCTCTTCGGGGGGGATGCATTTCATGCCCGCAGGTGCAGCCATGCTAGTGAAAGACTCTCTAGCTTAGGATCCCTGACCGTAGAGTGAGGTCCTCCTTCTGCTCGGAGAAAACACTTGGTATATATACACCCTTAGTTCTTTACTTTGTATTTATGCATATTCGAGGGTGTGACGGGGCCCTGTCCGGTCCTAGGATTCAGTCTGTTGGTATAGAGGTCTGTGGATGCGCGTGGGTATGGGATATGGCAGATTGTATGACTATGTATGTATATTATGTTTGTTGGGCGGTTTAACCGCAGCGGTGACCTTGTCGGCCCGCCTATATATACATATATGTATTGTGTGCTGGAACTTTTCTGTATTGAAGGGTTTGTGGTTTAACCGCAGCGGTGACCTTGTCGGCCCGCATGTTATATATGTATGTTTTGTTTGTTGGGATTATCTGTATGAAGGGTTTGATTAGTTAATAAAACAAAGGAAACTCTGCCGAAATTTCTGTAAATAAGTTATCTGTTGGAAGTATAATCTGGGTTGTGTTTATGCCTGGTTTTGTATTTGCGTCTGAGTGTCCAATTCGGGCACAAGTCCACACTAACTCAGATCATAGAATAATGGTAACACTTCCTAATATCCTAAAGCCTCTTACTTATGAAGTTTGGTGCACAACACACCCATAAATAAGACTCTACTAGACACGGCTTCATAGACTCCCTAGGACACTCGAACTCTGAGCTCTGATACCAAGTTTATCATGTCTCGGGAGGATACACTAGACGTGACTGGCACTCGAAGACCATTGCTAGCCCCCAAGCGGACCACTCGGTCTCTTTGCCATCGTTCAGTAATTCATCAGCGGAAAGAAATGATGTATTGAATACAAAAGCTATTCTATCAACATCATTCTATCATAAGAAAAAAGAATTGATAACAAGAAGTCTCGATAATAAAGAAAAGAAGTATGAGGGACAAGAACCCTCGACATCGACATCAATATCAACATCAACATCGACATCAACATCTATGTCTATGTCTATGAAGCCTCTATGCTATGATCTAAGACGGTACCATGATAGGCCATGGCTACTAACTGATAAATAAAAGACTATCCAATCAGAAAATAAATATCCTCTGAATGCTGGGGAGGACTCACCACTGTCAGAAATGAAGAGCTCTAAACCTCAACGATTGGGCTGCTGAAGTTCTCGGTCTATAATATTTGCATCATAAAATGATGCAGCGCCAGAGGGGTGTTAGTACATGAAATGTACTATATGTAAAATGGGCTACGAAAAAGGAAACAATATAATTGACACTTATCAATCACTCAACCTCACATCAGATATAAGAGAAAAGACCCTATTACCTCACTAGCTATCAAGCACAAGTCTTCACATCACATCGGAGTTCTATCATCATAAAACCTATCTGGGAGTTTTCGGAGTTCTATCATCATAAAACCTATCTGAGAGTTTCTATAACCGACAACCACTACCTATGAGCCGATAGTGACACAACAAAGATATGTCATTGTCACATTCGTCCAATACCTTGTCAGGGTAAAGGACGAGTCTGTCAGTGGATCCAAAAGTCTGTCAAGTCCTCTTTTGGGACAAAGGAAACATCTGTTTTCGTGATCCAATCCTCTCCTACGCTGGACACGTAGTTAATGGGTCCGAGTGGAGCACGCTCTTACCCATTTCGGTGCTAATACTCCTCCCAGGACTCAATATGCTCATAAGTCTGTCAATCCATCAAGAACTCTCATCACCCAACTTCTACTAGCAAGATTTTCTGTCCAATCTAAGGGAATTATACCCATTCGACTCTATCAATAATAATTTTCAGCTATCACAGTCATCCCCACCCTCAATTCGAGACTTAGACGCAGTCAAAAATCATCCACAGACATTCAAGGCTCTAGGCAATGTAGCCTTTACATACCTGGGAATGGAAATCTTTTGAAGAACTTGGGAGATTCCTGAAACCCTTGCTTGACTCTCCTCTTCTTCTATCTAACTTAATGTAAAATTGATAGACTTAGAATAGTTTTGAGTTTAAAAATCCTTTTGTATGAATTATACTTCAAAAATTATGTGAGGGATATAAAAATATGTCGGAAAGGACGGAATTGCCCTTTTCGAATCAAAGTAGAAAAACTGCTCCTCCCATGTACTAGTGCGCGACACACATTAGTGTAGAAATACACTTTTTTGTGAATTTTTTATTTCCATCAAAATTTTTGAAAAAAGCAAAGTGTGGTTCCGCGTCCACTCCGCGTCACGAGGAAGATACGTTGTGCGCACGACCAAGTTTAGGGGCGTTTTAGTAATTTCACGGGGTGTTACACATGGTACCTTCTTAGACAGTAGTTATAGAGACTTCATATATAGGCATAGACAGATGATGGTTGATGTTGGGATTCTTTTCCCATTTCTCTATTTTCTAAACCGCGTTCTTTTGTTAATCTTATTCCATGTAATAGATAGAATTGATGAGTCTTGTTAGATTATTTTTTAATATCTTCCACTAATCAATTGATTGAATGAATGTGATGAGACTAGGTGGCTTGCTTGAGGGCTAGCAATAGTCTTCGAGTGCCAGTTACGCCTAAGGCACCCTTTCGGGGCGTGACAAAATTATTCTTTAGGGATTACCTATTGTAAGGGATTTTTTTCTTAGATATTTTCATTCATGTATTGCTAATAGAAATATTATTTAATCACTAACTATCTCGTAAAAATAATACAAAAATATTTGTTAACTTATGCCCGTATTAATTAATAATTATATTGCACTTGGTTTCGATATTAAAATTTGCATAAATTATGTTTATTTTAATTCCAAAAATCAAACATGATAGATAGCTATAACAAATGGCCCTTTAATATTCTCATTCAGCTTCTTAAGATTACAGGATAGTTGATTTGTGATTCTATAAATTCCACATGGGTAAAAAAAAATGAAAAAAAACAAAGGACATATAAATTTCGACAAAGTTTTTTTTCCTCGTCAGTATTTGATATTTTTATTGGAACTCAATTAAATTTGAATTTGCATCAAATAATTTTATAATAAAGAGTTAAATGCTCCATAACAAAAATAACGTAACTCTCTATCCAACAGAATTTCATATCCAATTTTTTTTAACTAGAAGTAGAATTATTTCTTTCTTATTCAATAATTGATAAAAATGATCCAATACACTCATTATCTTCAAGATTGAAGCATGAAAAATCAACTAATAATATTTTGATTAAAATTAATTGCAATCAGTAGAGACTGAGAGTTTTTTGAATTTCACAAGACAATTTTCAGGAGGATAAGTAAAACTCATTGGATTAACCTGCTCAACCCTGCATGGATGTAAAATATATCGATTAATTAAATTGAGATATGATATAATCGATCAGTAAATGATATTTTCTTCTTATTTCGTATACTTCATCCGTCTCAATTCATTGACAAGGTTGCAAGTAACGATAGTCAAAATACTTAATTTTAGGTATAAATTTTCAAAATATATTTAGATATTATAAATTTATAAAAACCCTGGTCAAGTAAGAGCTTTTTAAATTTAATAAATAATAACATTGTCACATAAATTGAATTGTTACTTACCTGTAGTAAAGAAGAAAATAATGAAGAATTACTGAAATCTGAAGCTTGGCCAAATTGGATCCTGGGCATGCTTTGGGGCCCATTGAAAAAGGAAGATAGTAGCCTGGCTTAATAATCATATCCTGTAAAAATTTCACTTAAATCATTAATTAATAAGTAATATAGGGTTGACCTTTGTGGTTACAAAAGGCGACTTGAGATGATTTGATCATTTGAATACGTGAAAGGGAGGAACAAAGTTATTATGAGGTGTAAGAAATTAATAGTGATATATAAGGAAAGGTAAGAATAGATTGAGTAAGAATTGATTAGTTAGATAAGGCATAATTCATATTCAATTTATCGAGGGACTGGCTACAAGAACATGTATAGAGGTTCAAAATTAGGGTAGAAGGACATTAGTAGGTAGTCATAAGATTTTTTTCTTCCGTATGGGAGGGCGTGACGCTAGTTTAGAGCATATTATTATTATAGTTGTTATTATTTTTCATATCTTTATTATTTTTACTGACAATACTTTTTCTTTCTTCAATAGTTTCATCTTGGGTTTTTACTCTTGTATTTTTTAAATCTGTATTTTTCAAACTTGTTTTTGAAAAATGTTTTTGTTAAGACGAGGAACTATGTGAAATAATCTCTTTGATCTAACAAAGATAGAGATAAAGTCAGTATACGCATTACCTTTCTCAGATCCCATCCGTTAAATCACAGGTTCATTTTTTTGTAGCTAATTAGAATTACGCAAGTACTAATTGTAATGCATATATTAGTTATGCGAGTATTAATTATTTCATCTTCCAATTTCATAAGTTAATATAATATTTTTCCTCATAACTTATACATGTATTAATTATGCAAATTATCATCGTATTAAATTTATAAATGAATAACTTAAACACAATTAATTAAGATGAAAGAAAATTTCTTGAACACAATTAATTAAGGTGCAGGTCACTTACATCCCATCTTGAAGGATTAAATTCCTCAGGCTGGATATAAACATTAGGATCCATATGAACATTCCATATAGGTACAAAAAACTTCCACCCTTTGGGTATGGTGTACCCTGCGCATTCAAGAGATAAATCAATAAATTATAATTTTTTGCGTCCCAAAATATTTATTATATTTCATTTTTTAAGAATTAACTTGACTTGCTGTTTTTTTTTTTTTTTAAAATCAATATAATGAATCAATATAACAAAACTTTTTTGGACAGAAGGGAATATATTGCTAGAAAAAAAAAATTTAAGGTTAAGTACTAACCATTTATGTTATAAGAATTATTTGTGTCTCGAAGAAATATTGTCTGGTCGGAAGCAAGACGTAGCGTTTCGGTAATTACCTGTCAATGTTGAAAGGGACATAGAAACAAATAAAAATTCATGTTAATCCATTTTTTACATCATCAATTTATCTATGTACAGTTATTTTTTTTTATTATGATATTATTTGGATAATTTTTAGCCGCTATAAAAAAAACAATTTTAGAAAATATATAATGTACCATATTATGAAAAATCAATTTATTTTTTGGTATAGTGAAATATTATTATAAAGAAAAATCTGTTATAAAGAGAATTAAATACTATAGTTGATAATATTATCGTATTTTTAAAATTTCAAATGTCACATTTTATGGAGATTTTTTTATAAATATTCTTTTCGAATAATCTGATGATGTGAAATGGATATTCACAATGATGAAATATATTTCTTGAAGTCAAAAAGTATTATTGTTGCTCTCTTTATTTCAATTTATTAGGATTCTTTTCTTTCTTTTCAATATGTTTCAACATGACTGATCCCTTTTTCAATTTGGAAACAAGTTCACCTTATGATTTCCAGTTTTAAAATTAATGGGAAGGTTTCATAGTGACATAAATATTTGGTCATGTTAAAAATTATCATTACTTCTAAAATTATCATTCTTTAAAATAACTTTATACACAATTAAATTATGTCACATATAAAAGTGAACAAAATCAAATTAAAAATCATATCAAATAAGAGTAATAAATGGAGTTATTCTGAGATTTTTTTAAATTTAATTTGACTTGATTTAAAAAAAAAAACTCTACTATATTTGAGTTGGTTTTGATTTTAATATTAAAAAAAATTATCTCCTATATTAAAACACTAATGCAAAAATAGTAAAATATGAAAAAGAAAAATATATCTTAATTCATAGAATTCGATGTGTGTCCTTAAGGACTTTAATCCTTTCATTGTACCCAAAGTTATGGATTATTTTGTCCCAATATAAAATGGATAAATGTTAAAAAAATAGCAGTACCTCAAACTTCAATAACTTTAGTAAACTCAAAGAACAATAACAAAATCATACAAAGACTCTAATTTATTTATTTATGGAGAAAATACATGCAAAAAGGATGAAAATTGATGTTTGAAAAATGTAGAAATCCTCTATTTATAGCCAATGAAATGGGATATAAAGGTGCTATCATACCTCTTTAGAAAAGTCTCATCTATTCAGAACAGAACAGATATGACATCTTTTGAGAAAGAAAATGTTTGTTTAGAAGGAACAGGCCCTTTCCAAACAGTTCCGTTCAAAATTTATAATTCAATTAGATCAATTTTGTGAATTAAAATAATTAATAATCTATGTATTAATTTAATTAATAAATGCTTTATGGATTAATTAATAATTCAATGAATTAATCATCAATATCAGGGAAAAAATCTAACGAGGTTTATTAAATAAATTTTATCTAAAAATATATTAATCAATCACATCATTTACCAAATCAGAAGCTAAAGTGGATCGAGTGAGCAACGACCCTAACAATGGCTCAAGGGAGTATCCTCTACTTGATCCTTTAAGAGTTAAAGAAAATGGTTCCTAATATAAAGAAAAAATCTTTTCTCTATTCTACCAATGAGGGAGAAATAACTCTTTATTTTCGCTTCACTTATTTTCCCCACATTTCTCAATTCACACTTTACTTAGACCCAACAAAAAAGTCAACCCAAGACCAAATTAATCCAGCTCTATATATAATTTTTAAAATTTATTTTATACATAAAAGCATTCACTTTAACATAATTTACAAATATTTCTTATACATTCCATAGTTTCTATTTTTTAAATATATTATTTCAAATTTAACTCATAATTTTGAATGCACCAATAGAAGTTATAGTCCATAATATTAGTAACTCTAGTAAAGATCAAATAAAAAATCTAATCAACACTAATGTTATAAAAAATTTAATCCAATACTAACAATGAAAATAATATTAAATATTTATTTGTTAGTTTTTCCTTAATTTAACCAATTAAAATACATAAATTAATTTTAATTTTCCTTTAGTCAAGTAACCAATATTTATCTGACTTATTCAATATGATTTAGTTAAATATTAGGAGTTCTTATATTTTAAAAATAAATAAGATTTAAGTCTACAGCTTTAATTAATTTTAAAGTCTTAAATATTAGGACAATAATTGTTTTAAAAAATAATAAATAAAAGTTTTATTTATCATAGAGTGTTTTAATAAAGTGTCAACAGTTTACTCAGAATTCATGTGTTTAATATTGTATAAACAGATATAAATTGTTAATCGAGAAAAATAATAAGATTGTCTTACCTTATTGAGATATGTCATCTGTTTAACCTCGACAAAATTGAGTCCCACGTTTGAAGATGGTCTTTTCTTAATTATATCCTCTTGTTCCTTCTGTAGAAACAAAAAAAATTATAAATTATTAAACATAGTCATATAAAATGGAATGAAGCAGGGGTATCATCAAATCCTCCATGAATATATATGTGATCCACCCAACCCACTTAAAGTTTGGACATATTAATAACCTACTTAATTATTAATACGATTTATTTTGATTCTTCCAATTTAGTCCCTCTAAAGGTCAGTTGATTTAGGGTGTGTTTGGTATAGAAAACAAGTTAGTTTCTAACTTACTTTTTCATGTTTGGTTGGTGAATGAAAAATATTTTTCACACAATATTTTCTATTGTTTGGTTAGTGAATGAAAATATTTTTTTAAAAAATATCTTTTATTTTTTGCTAGAGAATAAAAAAATATTTTTAAAAAAATAATTTCTGACATAAAAATCAATCACAGTAATCGATTTGGAACTCGACTCTAACATCTATGTGGGACCCAATTCGACTTGAGATCCAAAATTTGACTTTCAAATTTTGACTCGACCCCAACTTTCGAATTAAATCCGACCACAGTTGGTTGTAGGCCTAACTTTTAAATAATTTAATTTTTTTAAATATAATTTTTTAAAACTTTTTTTTTTTTTTAAGGTTGGGGTAGGGCTAAGGTAAAAGAAATGAATTTTTTTTTGTGTGTGTGGGGGAGGGGGGGATGAGGAGCCGTAATAATCCATCTTGAGATGAGATGTCCTACATCGGTAAAACACAGGAGAGATGCTAGGTATATAAGTAAAGAACTGGTCTATATACTGTGAGATGCCTTTTTGGGTGAGCCCAAAAGGACAAATCCATGATGAGCTAGGCCCAAAAGCGGACAATACTTCACAGTGTTGGCTTAGGTCATTACAGATGGTATCAAAACCACTTTTGTGTCAGCCTTGTCGATGTGGAGCTAGAGTTTAACTGAGTTTACGCGAATCCCGGTGAGGCGGGGCAAACTTTAGTGCTGAGTCTAGGCGAGTCCTATGCGGTGGGACAAACCTCAATGAGGACGTTGAGTCCATAGAGGGGTATATGTAACAACCCATCTTGAGATAAGATGTCTCACATCGACAGAATACAAGAGAGATGCTGGGTATATAAATAAAGGACTGACCTCTATACTGTGAGACACTTTTTGGGGTGAGCCCACAGGGTCAAATCTGTGATAAGCTAGGCCCAAGACCGAATAATACTTCACAGTGTTGGGCCAAGTCGTTAAAGGGACAGGGTTTGATGGGGGGTCAGAGGTAGGGGCGGGATAAAAAAATAAATAAAAAAGGGCAAGCACAATGCACTAAAGTTATCGCTATGCGCATGCTTCGAGGAAGGGCCCGACCACAAAGGGCCTCTAACTTGCAATTCTGCTAGAGACTATTTCAAAGCTTGAACCCGTGACCTCCTGGTCACATGACAACAACTTTACTAGTTAAGAATTTTAAAAATTCTTTTATAGGAGAGGGATGGTTGGGGTGGCCAGGGAGTTGGTGAGGGTGGGGGGTTGGGACAGTTCGAAGAGGGTAAAAAAATTCATAAATTTTGAAATATTTATTTAATAAAAAATAAACTATTACATTATTTTGGAGGTAGGTGGGTCGGGATAGAGATGGGGTAAAAAAAATATTTCAAAATGTGAAATATTTTTTTTAAAACATACTTTTAATTTTAATTTTTTAAAAAAAAATTAATTTTAATTTTTGGGGAGGAGGGGGGTCATAGTAGGGGTGGGGTAAGAAAAAATATAGAAATTTGACGTCGGAGAAAAGTCTTGGAAAATATTTTCCTTAATTTTTTAAAGGAAGTCATCTTCCTTAAATTTGAGAATAGTAAGTTGATTTGAAAAATATTTTTTAAAATATTTAACCTAACCAAACATGAGAAAATTGAAAAACTTCTTTCGCAAAATGTTTTCCTTTCATATTAAATACACCTTTAATTTGTACTCCAAATTAATTTGTGATATATCTTTTCTAGTCAAAATATACTTTTTGTTTGATATATTTTATAAACTATGTAGTTAGAAATTTTTTTTTTTAATTAAGTACTAAAAATTGAAAAACTAAGATTTAGTAAAAATTAGGAGATTGGGTTAGGACCTGTTTGTTAACCTATTTTAGCCCCAAGTAATTCTTGGACGGGTTAACTCAATCCATCCAAATTCAACTCAATCTGCCTAATTAAGCAAGTTAAGTTATGATCCCTTTTGTTGGTTCATTTCAATCCAAGCAAATTTGAAACAAATTAATTGAGCCCATAACTTAATTAGTTAGCATATTTAAACAAGTATTGTTGAACATCTATTTTTAGTACAGTGAACAATAAAAAATTAACGAAAGGAGTACGTACTTTTGCTTCCTCCAAGAAATGGGGATGCTTTTCCAAGTTCATAAGTGTCTTGGTAGCCATGAGAGCGACAGGTTCAAAACCAGCAAATGCAAACAAGATTAGGACTTCAATGATCTTCTCATCACTTAATCTTTTGCCTTTATCATTAGTGTCTAATAGCATCATATCAACTATGTTGGACCTTGGCATTGCTTTGTAATCCTTTGCAATAATCGTCATGGCTTTTCTTCTTTCACCTAATATTTGTTGAAATATCTTCTCTAGTTTTCTTCGAGCCTGAAAATTATTAAAATAATAATAATAATAATAACATGATAGAAATTAAATGAAATGGGAGACATTGTAGTTCGTTCAATAATAGTTATTCATTATTGACTTAGCATATCGATTAAGAAGCAGTAAATGATAGGGATAATATAAATTTACTAATTCACCTTTAAATGTTCACTTTTACTTCTCAATGTTTCGTTTTTTGAAGATCAACTTGACAACTTTAAGCTAGATTGGAATAACTAAATTTAATATTTAAAAATAAAATAATTTAGATAGTTGAAAACTATGCAAAAAATATTGTAAGTTGTAATCTTTCTCATATTAATATGATGTGAAAATACATCTTAAAATATTGGTCAGAGTTCATGTAGTTTGATTTCGATTAGTGAAATAATGACAAGTAAAGGTGAACAGAGAGGGTAATAAATATAATATCTTGAAAAGTGTAATATATTAGAAAAATAACTATAATTAGTGATAAAAATAAATTAGAAACTAAATGTAAAATTATCTCTTAATTACATATTTATTTTTAATATAATATATAATTATTGTTGAACAAAGGAAGTATGATGATGAAAATCTTCTAAGAGATCTTTTGAGTGTTTATGTGTTAAAGTAAATAATTTTTTTCGAGATTCTACATAAATTAAGCTAGATTCACATAAAACCATTTATCACAACTGAACAAATATCCTGGATTCAAAATTTCATTGTGCTTGATTCATATGAAAAAAGGTCAGCCCTACATGTGTAATTATTTACTTTCTTCGTATTATTTTATGTGACATTTTTTCTTTTTTAGTTTGTCTAAAAAAGAATGTCACTTTATTCAAATTGGAAACAATTTACCTTTAAAATTCTCTTTTTATCCTTAATAAAATAATTTGCAGCCACGCAAATATCTAAGAATGATTTTAGACTATGAATTTTAAAATATTTTTTTCTTAAATTTCATGTCAAGTCAAAGAGTTTCACATAAAATAAGACGAAGAAAATACATAAAAAAAATAAAAACATATTTTTTCTCTTTTACAATTTAAATTTTTAAATAAGATAGTCATACCTTTAATGCCTTATTGTAAGGAAATCCAGGGATATTGATGGGCAAATTATGCACACCACTAATTAGGCAAGTGATCTCCTTGAACATTTCATCAAACAATTGTGGATCAACCTCATCCCCAATAAAAATTTTCATAAACACCTCAAATGTGAGCTTCTTCATCTTAGAGAGGAACTCAACAGGTTCTTCTGTAGCAGCGTATTTCTCTACCGTAGTTCTCACGACTCTATCAATATAACTAAAAAGGTTCGATAATAATTCGTGGCTTTTTACTGGAGCTGTCAATCGACGAATATGCTTGTCTTCTTCGATCGAAGTCGTTCGTCCCACTAATTTATTCATATAATCCGGTAAACCTCTGTTAAGATATTCTTCATCCATCATGATTTTCATAATTATTTCAGGTCTTGTAACAATAATGCTTGGCTTCCCAAATATGTGTGCTTTGTACATTCCTCCTGAGCCAAACCTTCAAAAAAGGAAAATGTTGTTTAGTTCGAGGTATCACTATAGACATCAAAATTTTATACGATTCTACTAGATGAGTCCTATTTCAGTCATAATTTATTGGAGACTACTCTATTTTAAATCCTAGTTATGCCTATATAAAGGGTATTATATTCTCTTGAAAAGACATCTCAAATATCACATAAATACTGGGGGCTACAAAGATAGTTATTAAATCGTTAGCACTGCATAAAAACATTCCCCCTATAGTAACTGTTAATACGAATAAGAGAAAATCTGTTATAGTCATTTCTATACATTCAATGTATTCTACGAATAGAGAAATACATAGAGTTGAACATAGTAAACAAAATATGCTTCAAGGAAGTTAAAATCATTATATATTCGAGAAATACTCCACTAACCCACATGCTTATCGAGAAAATTTTGTTCTTGGTATTTTATTTGTGATTGCAATTTATTTTTCACCATTTTAAAATATGTTGCAAACAATCACGAATTAATTGATCATCAGGATGCATTCTGTAATATTCATGTTAGATCCTTAAAAAATATACCACTATTGAAAGATTTGACACACACGTAATGATATTTTTGAAGAATTTGAGCAACATAACAAATCAATATACCCCAATATAATGAAATATGTGAGAATAAATGTGATTTACCGAGTAACAAAGTATGATAAGAATGAACCTCGATCGCCGATGAAAGATTTGAAGTATGTTAGTGTGTTGCCAATATATGGCCAACCCATATAACCAGGAGGTATGTTATATTTCTTTGAGCTAAATTTGATTGCATAAAACCAAGTATTTGCTCTCTTTAATATACCATAAAGTGCAAAAATCCCTACTACTAAAGCTGTGCAGAAGAAGCCTAAATGGTAGTATTCCATATTGTTCTTTTAGCTACTACCTCTGTGATTCTAATTGTCTGAGTTGGTTGTAATATATAGACCTTCTAAGAATAATTTGTCTTTTACTATTGTTTAATATGTCTTTTACTATTTGGATGATAATTTCAATGACAATAAACTATTAGGAGTTTGAAAATAATTTTCATGTTTGGAGTATCTTATTCCCTCTCATCACTTTTACTTTTCTATTGTTTTAAAATAGATTTTTATTTTTACTTATCATTTTTAACATATTAAAAAAAAAAGATTATTTATAACAAATTCTAAAGTGATAAAAAGTAAATTACAATAATAAATAAAATAGGAAGAAACAGAATTTTATTGATAAGCATGTGGGTATAAACTGTTACTCCCTTGATTTTTCTCTTATTAAATTTCTCTATGATTCGAGGGCCATTAATGAATATCTCCCGGAGTTATGTGATATTTGAGATGTCTTTTCAAGAGAATACAATACATTTTATATAGACATAACTAGGGTTTAGAGTAAAGTAGCCTCCAAGAAATCGTGACTAAAATAGGACTCATCTCGCAAATCATATAAAATTTCGATGTCTACAAAGATAATTTTTAAAAAAATATTTTATCTTTAATATTAAATATTTAATTTCTAAATTATTTTTTCAGATCTAATTCTAAATATCAATTATATGAATTTCTACCCTTAGTTTATTTTCTTTATGGGAGTTCCCTAATTCTAAGTACATAACATACAGTTACATGTCAGATTAATTATAAGTATAAAAACGTTCTTTTGTCAGTAAACATAGATTAGGCCCACTTTTTAATTTTTTTTTCAATCAAAATTAGATAAATCTAATGCTAAAGCACATTTACACTAGTTCAAATAGTTAATCAATACTACATGTTTAAAGGAAACAAAGAGAATTTTGATTTTCTGCTGAAATGAAGAACTAATATTTTAAAATTTTAGTGAACACTCTTGGTTTACCTTAATTTAAAGTAGTTCATCAAGCTCATTTTACTAATTATGTTTGTCTTTTAGATATTTATCTAACAGATAACAATTAAAAATATATAATTATAATAAAAAAATTAGGGTAATCCTACAATTAAAAAAATAATTTTAACTATGTTAATTTTATTTATTTTTATACTTCATTTTAATAGATAACTATTTTTTTCTTTCACCACATTAAACTCTTTTCATATTTATTAGAGTAGCATAATTCTCTTCTTTTCTTCTGGTGATATAACCTGTCGAATGATTCGCCAACAGAAGTCGCGAGTGAGAATCACAAAGGGTCATAAGTGGGTAAACATCTCTCCATTTGCTTTTTCTCTTTATGGAGTTTTCCTCATCAGTTATGCACCGGAAGAGGTCAATTTCGATAAACAGATTTTTATTATTTTTATTCATTTTCTATTCCCAAAAGACCTTATCAGGGATGGACGCTCGGTTCTTCGGTTCGTTTCTTCGATTTTCGATTTTGAAAGTGTGCACCATATATCAAATCAAAATATTTCAATTTTGATTTGATTTTTTCAAGTTCAATTCGATTTTATTCGGTTTTTTTAAAATACTTTTTCAGTGCATAAACTAATAAAAAATAAAATGAAGACAAAATCAAAGTATAAGACACTTAAAAATTTAAAATCATATTAAGTGATGATGTGCTTCCATGGAACACTTATTGTGCTTAAAAAACTATATTTATCTTTGCCAAGAACTTGTTCCTTCAACTATTGCTTGGGCAAAACAAGCACGAAGATATCCTTTGCATACATAAACGACAAAAATATGTTTGAATTTCTCTTAGAAAATAATATTTCAAGTTAACCATATAAATTATAAATTTGTTGTTACTTTGACTTGTTTCATGAATGATTTAATTGGTAATTGATTTATATGGATATAAATATAATTTTATTTTTTGATCTAATATATGTATAATTTTTTAAAATAAAAGTTTGGTTCTTCGGTGCACCGAAGTTTCGAGACCCCTACACAGAACACCGAACCGAAGAACTGAACTTTTAAAAAATAACATTGACACAGAATCGAAGAACCGATTGGTTCAATTTTTCGATATTTATGTCCACCCTTAGACCTTATCTTCTCTTCTTGATAAAAATAGCTTCCATTTTGTATTCGACAAAGTAAAAGATTCAATTCAATAATTTATGTCAAATACTTCCTTTATTTCAAAATAATTGAATTATTGAAGTATTTTTTAGTATTCAAAATAATTGAATTGTTCACTATTCAAGATAGATGTCGATTTTTTTTTTTAATTTTATCCTTCATTAATTAATGTTTGTTGACTTAATAATTAATGATCATTAGTTCATTACTGATTTTCTGGAGTTTGAAAAGGGCAAAAGTTAAAAAACATGACTAACTTATGTCTTTATTTTTTCCCCCTTAAAATGTGTATTATATTTTAACAATTCAATTATTTTAGAACGAAGAAAGTAATATTTATTTATGACAGGATCTGATCCG
>DF360406.1:25774-38243 GCA_000787875.1 Solanum virginianum | reverse complement strand
TTACATGTTTATATGGAATATTGGGGCCGAATTGGTACATGTATGTATATATAGTGTTATATTGTGTTGGAATGATGAATTGATGCTTGGTTGTCATGATATGGTTATTGTAGTATGAAGGAATGAATGAAAATCACCTAAATGTATATATTAGTATGCTATCCAGTTTTGGAAATACGATTAAATGGTGATAAGTGAAGTTATTGTTGTTGTATTGGCATTAGAATTGATTCTTGATATTGTGGGTTGTTGTTGTTGTGGTTGTTGGTTGATTTGATCCGAGTTGAACCTTTCTTTTTGGCATGTCTTAGTTAAAATAGGCTTTGATACAAACCTCAAAGGGAACTCTATTCTCGCAATCCGAGTATATTTACGGTCCATCTTTGTTCCTTAGCACTCTTATGTAAATTTGTCATAATATTTACTCCTATGTTTTTGAAATTTGTAAGTTGCAAAAACATGTGAAATTTGAGTAATTTTGAAAAGAATTGATTCTATATTGATTTTAAACTTTAGATGTCTGTAACTTTGGATAGAAAGCTCGGATTGCCTTGAAAACAATTTTGAAATGCCTTGTAGGAGTTTGTATGATTTAGAATGAGTATATTCTCTATAGGTTGGACCAGTTCGGGTTCCCATTGGCCATGGGTCCCGCGACACCCTTTTTGACAATTTCTGAAAATTTTGGAAGAATTTTAGAAAAAGTAAATAATAATGACCTTTTGAGTTTGAGTATGAATGTTTGCTTATTTCTGGTACTTATGATAATGATTTTTATTGCATATGATTCTCATGATTCTGGTCGTGCCTTTTATGACCTCATTCACCGGTTCTTGGGCCGAATTGTTATCGTGTGCATGCTAATATATTCTGGAGTTATGTTGTGTTTATGTTCGGCGGGTCGGCTTCGACCAAGGGTCGGACTTTGCTTAGTTGGTGTTCTGTCGTGATTGGGCTTATGTTATGATTTGGTATCTGTCGTGATTGGGCTTTCTGATATGTTTGTGATATGTGATGGGGATTTGGAGATATATGTCATGAGGTGATATGTGATGGGGATTCAGAGATTGGAAACCTTCTGGTTTTCTGTCGTGTTAGGGCGCCATCGACAGGCGGGCATCCCTATTTTCTCTGTCCTATGCATGACTTGTATTTGAAAGTATGCATTGTGATATGTTGGTTATGTTTCGGATCACTATGATGTTGCTTCAGTCATTACTCTAATTTATACATTGCACCTTTTGCTTTACATATTCGGTACGTATTCCAATATATATATATATATATATATATCCGTTCAGGGGTACGATGGGGCCCTGTCTTGTCTTATGATTTTGTCAGTCTGCTAGAGGTCTGTGGATACATATGCATGGGTTGTGCTCAGTTTGTCTGATTAAACCTGTATAATATGTTTGATATATTGACAGGCGGTCTTACCCGCCATATCAGCCTTATTAGCCCATATTTGCATACGATATTCTATTGAATCTGTTGGACTCTGTTGGCATCCTTTCCCGCCATATCGGCCTTATCGGCCTATATTTGCATACGATATTCTGTTGGATCTGTTGGACTCTGTTGGTATCTTCTGACATGTAGGTTATTTTTGGATAATCTGAGGAATATATGTAAGTTTGTTCGAAAATTTTCTTAAGAATTTGTAAACATGTTTTATTGAATTTGTGATTGAGTTTGATATTTGTGGTAGCATAAGCTGTCTGTTTGGAATCTGTCTTCGAGATTTGCAACTGAGTGCCCAATTCGGGCACTAGTCACAGCCCACGGGGTTGGATCGTGACAAGTAGTAAATGGAATTCCAAGTATAATTGGAGAATTTAACTGATTTTTAACTAAAAAGAAAAAATACGGAATGCAGACGTTATTCTGACAAATTTAAGCCTTAGCAAGTTTATACTCTATATCAAGAGCATCTCCTGAAGCAAACCTAACTATATGAGTAGTTTTTGAAAAATATTTAGAAGGGACCAATCCTTCTTGAATACAACTAACATCTGCGCCACTATCAATCATGGCAACATCAGTTATGAAAAATTGATTATCAATCAAAATTATACATTTAATGTACCACTTTTGTGCAGTAATAACTTGCATGAGTCCAAGAAAAGAATCATTCCTTTCATCAAGAGATTTTAGAAAATTAGGGTTATCACAGTTATTAACAGCAATACCTTTTCCTTTATCAACAAGGTTTTTAGAAGAAACATTTTCTTCATGTTGGAAAAGTCGATGATCATTTAAAGCCTGATTTTGTTTAAGCGATTTAATCTCTCTTTTCAAATTTTCAACTTCTACCTTTAAATCATCTAAAGTAGTTTTCCTATTACCTTCAACACATTTTTCCATTTGACGATAGACTTCAGTAATAGTATAGGGCTAGTTGTAAACAAAAGATTCTTCAGGTTTTTGAAAATCATTTTTAGAAATAGAAGGTTTTAAGTTTGACGTAGTAGCCATTTTCAAGATCTTATCTCGAACCTGTTCATCTGTAATATCCTTTAAAAGTTCTATTATGTTATCAGAAGTTATAGTGCTCATATTTAAATTTTCAAACTGGGCTTGCAATTTATAAAATGCATCTTCACAAGTACAAGTAGAACCTTGACATTCAAGACAGCCAATTTCATTTTTATTTTTATTATCGGAAAATTCAAGCAAATCAACTTCTTCAGAATTATTATCAGTATCAATTTCAGAAATATAATCTGACTAAGAACCAGAAGTTTATAACAAACCATAAATCTGATCATGCACAGATTCATCAAGATTAAGAGATTTAAGCTTTTCAAGCTTACAACTGACTCTATATCAAGGGTATGTAAAGAGATTCATCAAGATTAAGAGATTTAAGCTTTTCAAGCTTACAATTAGGGGCGATATGACCAAAATTACCACACCTATAACACTTAATCTTAACTAGGTCTTTCTTAGATCTATTCTTCACAAATCTAGTTGATTTACGGTGAAACGTCCTAGCTTCTCTTACCTCTTTGGGCCTGTATCTAGACCTTCATTTTCTATAAGGACGGTCTGAGTATTCTCTAGGTTTATGATATATAGATTTTTTCTTCCTATAAGGAAAAGGTTCTTTCATCCCGAACTGAGCAATTAGGCTCTTTCTTTCATCTGCTCCATTTTAATTTGCCTAGACAGTTTAAGGTCGTTGCAAAGGTTTAACCCTTCCTGAGTACAAATACCTATCATTTTTCCATAGTTAAAATTTTCCCAATTAATAATCTCAGAGGATCCTCGCATAACTTTCCTAACTCTTTCAGCGAAGAGAGGGGGAAGACCATTTATAAACTTTTGCTTCCAAAACTGGTATTTTGCTTCTGGTAATTCCATAGCTCTACTAAGAAAGGTGTCCTTATACCACCTAAATTCTCCTAGATGTTTACATCTAAGACCATTTAACATAGTTCTAATAGTCTCACTCTGGTTGGTAAATCTACCACTAAAATGTTCTAAAATGCAGGTGACTAAAGTATACACAATATTTTGTCTGTTAATAGCTAGAGCAAAACCTAAGTTATCAATACCAGGTTGTGGTTCTACCGTATTTATAATGGTGGCGCGTTGTTCTATGGTGAGAAAATTATCCCACTAGCCCCGAAGCTGACCTGTAAACCCAGCAGTAATCATCCTTGCTTCACTTTTATCATTATTACTGTTTGAATTTTTAGTAATAGTGGCATACATTAGCATGCGATGGACAGGAATTGTTAATTGACGTTCTGTCAAACTATCCAAATTCCATTCATAAATTTTGGAACCACTATAAGAGGTATTAGTCAAATTCCAATCATGTTCTTCAACCAAAACATCTTGGGGAGTAGGACGTGGATAATAATAAGTCTGCATACATGGTATATTGCCGTATCTCTGTCATTTCATTGAACCCTTTAACTTATTAAGTTCTGAAAAAGTATGGGTTTTAATATTTTGAAAATCTGGTGCTTGTTCAATTTTATCTGCAAAATTGTTTGACAAATTAATAGGTTTGGCATTAAAGGCTTGCATTTTTTCAAGAATTTTTTCAAAATCATCAGTATTAAACGTCAGAGTTTGAAATCTAAATACTGGGATATAAGGAGGAGGCTGAATATTAGCTTTTACCTTTGGTGCCACCTTTTGAGTTTCCAAAGTGGATGCCTCAGTAAAGGAAAAAATGGCTCTACTAGTACCGGCTTCTTCCTTTAGTTTTCCCATTTCATTTATTAAAAGAATTAGCTTATCAACTTTGTCATGTAAAGAACTTATTTGTTCTCCTAAGACTTTAACATAGAGACTTTGGTAATTGTTTTGAGAAATCAACTTATTAATTTCTTCAATGGTTATTTGAGCGATATTATTTTCAATTAATTTTTGAAAAGCAGAGAAAGTAACTGACGTATTATTAGGCAAAACAAACTGTGATTGCGGGGGATATACTTGAGTGATAGTTTGATGATCCGCTGCATGATAGGTTCTTTCTAACACATTAATGTGTAACGTCATATAAGTGGTTATAAACCATGGTACAAAGCAAATAATCTGATTATGCAAGGTACAGACTTCATAAAATTCTTGCGAAATATTATGCAATTCATCCTGACTATAAGTCTCAAAAAACCAAGTTCTAAATTGGTTTCACTTATCACTGAAAAATTCCTTTTGAATTTGTTTTCTTGCCAGAGACCCTGGACTAAAATCGATTTGAACCGGAATCATTTAAACTTTATTGGGGTCTGGGTCATACTCCATTTCTGTAGCTGTTGGAATATCTTTATTAGAAATATTATTAGCATCGTGAACAATATTATTTTTCGGATTAACTTTAAGGTTAGAAACGTATTTAGTGGTATTACGTAATTTATCAATTGACTCTGTATCAAGGGTATGTAAAGACGCGGGTCGACTTCTGGCCGGGCCATATGATGGCTCAATCAGAGAAATATGATGTATATCAGGCATTAATCTATTATGAGCAAAAGAATGTTTACTATCAACAATCGATCTTTCATCGAATTGAAGGAAAATCTTTCTATCTGGATTCTGAGTAATATGAGAAAATTCATTTCTTGTCAAATTATCAGTTATTTTACTAGAAGAAGTAGCGGCGTTTAACGTCCAAGTAGTAGAAAAATTAATCTCATCCCACCTAATAGTTCTTCTAGTGGTAATTTTAGATTTAGCAAAATTAGTTTCAATCAAAATAGTTTGATTAGAAGAGTTATCAACCAACTTACATTTAGGATTTAGAGAAGTTAACAATTTATAATAAATTCTATAAGACAAACATATAAGTTCAGATCCAGGTTCATAGTCATAACCATGAGTTTTAACATTTAATGTTAAGGCATCAAGAATATTAATATCAGATAAAGACAACTGCAAATTAGGTTGTGTATTAAAATGAACTGGTCCATATGCCATAGTGGATTCAATAGTGTCTATTAGTGATAGTCGAAAATTATGATTTCTACCATCACGTAAAGCAGCTAGAAAAGTTTTTGGTAACCCTTTCAGAGTTAGTGGTTTAAAAGCAATTTGAATCATACCAATATGCATAAAATGGTAATGACGTTTATAATGTTCAATATCATGTTTTTCTAATAGTTTGATAACTTGTTCAGAAGAATTTAATGCTAAAGATTTTTCAGTTGTTTTTATAATTTGTTTAACAGACAGTTTATCAAACCAACCATAATCGTAAATAGTTTTAACATCTATTTTAGGAATGGTCCATTTGTTTAACAAAGCAAGATCCTGAGGTATATCTACCTCTTCAATCCTTTCATTTTTTATACTTGTATCTCCTGTTTCCATAGATTAGAAAGTTATATCTATGTCAAGTACTTCACATCTCATCCTATAATCCCTATGAACTTCCTAGGCTCTGACACCTGATGCAGACAACAACAACACACTAACAAAAATTTCACAAGTGACGTCTAGTGAGGGTAAATATATGCATATCTTATAATTATCTCATGGACATAGAAAGATTATTTTCGAAAATCTTTAGCTAAATACAACATTTTCAATATACTTGAGTGCATGTAATATTAAAATAACAACTATATAAACATAACGTAAATTTTTGATAAATTCATAAAAGAATTACTATACTTTTATTAATTAAGTTAAAATAAACATATATGGATACTTAGGTGCCATAACCCAAACACGGATGTGATTGTATTTGTCTTATCCCACAAAGACAAGTCAAGCTAAAACTCAATTACACAAGTAAAAGCAAAAGTCAAGTAGAAATGAACTAAATAAGTTGACAACTAAAGCAAAACTCTTAACACTCTAAAAAGCTGGTGTCACATGTACAAGCCGCTAATATATACAAGGAATTGAAATAAATACAAGTCTTAACATTTTTATTTCTCAAATAGAATAATACCATAATATAGGAATATGAGGCCCACTGAGATGAAAAATAACTACCTATCAAGTCTCCACAAAAAACCTTTGATTGAGTATGAAAGAAGGCAATCAATAGGTTTTGGGCTCACAACCTACATAGGTGTATAAGCAAGGAGTGAATACCTAATAATACGGTACTCAAAAAGCATACCACTAAATAAAGAGTAAAGTAATAAAGAACACCACTAATCCTATCATACCAACAAAACCTCCATAACCACAACTTGCAAGTAAATCAGTCCAACCTAAAAGTTCATAATTTTACTTAGCACGTAGTTCAACATAAATCACCAACAAAACATACTATGAATACTAAGTTCATCAATTCATAAAATCACCAAAAGAGTATTTAAATTCCACAAAAGATAGATGATATGCCAAATGTTGCAATGAAATGTCAAGTAAAGTTATGCATATCTGTCCTACGATAAACATCCAGTAAGAATCAATATAAAACTCATCGAGGACTTGCAAGTGCATGTACCTATTGAAAAATACCTCAATCATTAATATATCTATTAGAAGATATCTCTGTGATGCCCCGAAAGGGTACCCTAAACTTGATCGACACTCAAAAATCATTGGTGGTTCCCATATGAATCACTTGGCTCGATCATCTCATTTAATCAAGGAAAGATGCAATGAAATCATGAAATACTTAAATGGGCTCTTAAACATCACAATTAATAAAAGAATAGATTTTGTTATATGCATATGACTCAAATCATAACTCTTTATTAGTAAGAACAGTTTTCAAAACAGACTCAAATCTAACATCATATGACTCAATCTGTGAAGCATCTATCAACTCATAAGAAGGCGCCAAAGATAATCCTATGGCTAACTCAAGGAACCACTCAAGTAATGAAATAAACTTAAATAAAAAGGATTTCTCTGAATGCAAGGAGGTCTCACCTCTTCTCTAGAACGAATAGATCTTCAATGAATCTTCTGAGGATCTATAGAACCTATATCTGCATCATTTCGAGTTGCTTCAGTACTTGAAATGTACGGTATCTAAAATAAGTGAATGGAAATAATTCTCAAGGATACTTAATGATAAGGATGAAGATCAACTCATCTTAATATGATATGCAATTTTAAAAGCAAACAATGCTTTTAACAATCATATATCAATATGTAACTTAATAAAATAATATTATTACTCTTAGAGAGTTTCCCTATTCCACAACCACCACTTATGAGCTTATGATAATACAACGAACTAATATCATTGCTACAATCACCTAGTACCTTACCAAGGTAGAGAACATCAATGTCGATGAATTTAATATAAAATTTTCTTTTTGTGACAAGAGAGGCTAGGCCCCTATTCTCTATAGCTATATAGCTTATGGAGTTTGAGTTGATTGTACTCTTACCTAAATCAGTGTTCAATATCACTCTCAAAATATGTATTCATATCATCTTATCTAGTCTCATTGGAATATAACTCAAAAACATCAATCTGCGCTCAATTCATCATGTTCTTTCATTTAAAATATAAAATTATTTACATCTCGTCAAAACTATTTTCTCAAAACATTATTTAACTTAATACTCAAATTCATGTAAACACAATTCTTGTGCTTTTTAAAACTCATTAAAATATGCATAATCTTAGTTCAAAATCACACTCTATTCAATGTATGAAAATCATCAATTTCAACATCAAATAATGCATGAAGAAGCCATGATCATCATTTAATTAAGGTTCATGAGATGGTACTAATGAATAATAATTTCAACAATATGAGAGATAGAAATAATGATAATTTCAATGTATAAATATATAGAACTTAATAGAAGAACAATTAATTCAATCAGAATTCAAGATCTAGGATTAACTCAACCCAATACCCAGTTAGGATGGAATTTATATGTTGGGCACGTGGGCGAACTCAATCCAACACTATAAATAGCTTCATATACCTAGAAGATTGAAGCTATACTCAAAACTTGAAAAACTTAGTGAATGCTCTTGAACCCTAGCTTTTTCTCCTCGTGGACTTGCTCTCAAAGTATTCTATTGTTAATGAGGTTATGAGTACCATTATAAGAAGTTTATTTTAATCCTAAAATGACAAGAATTTGATTAGAAAAGGACAAAGATGATGACCTTGCTATTAAAATCTGTCATACTAATCTACGAGACCCTTTTACAGATTATAGATGGGTCTATCGCTCGTAGGGTCTTGATCATAGAATCTGGGCCCAATTTTCAACTTTTTGAACCTTGGTTCTATGATTACCTTTTACAAGTCATGGTCCCTTCTATGTGCTCCTCCTATCAAATCATAGAAAAAGTAATAAGACCATATTCTTGGACCTAGAAACCATGAAACCAAGACTATGGTTGTAGTCTCGATTACGGGACATAGACCCTCTTGTGAAAAGATGTTGTTACTACTTTTAGGAATAGTTGTGAAAATTTCCATGGTTCAGAAATCCACCTCATCCTACACACTCAGCTTTTCTAAGCCTCTAATTGTCACTTACAAGCCTTAACTACGACACATGGAAGATTCTATGGGTCATGAAATCTATCTGTTGAATGAGTTCCTAAAACTCATGAGTTTTCCAAGGAACCACAACATCGACCGGTCTGTAGAATATTTTATAGATTGTAGAAGCTCTTTCATGGTCACTGCGTAGTGATAGTTTTTTCAGTTTCTTCTGAGATTTCCTAAGCTATCCAAGTTAGGATATTGTAGGGCATGCATTACAATATATCCCCTTTGGGATCATTCGTCCTTAAATGATGGTTTATCTAGGAGACACATCAAAGCACGAATACAATCAAGAACTCAAACACTAGAATACTCAAAATACTCAAACATCAAGGATGAACGTCAAACTCAAAATTAGGGATGGGAATAGTACCTTCGACATTATCATCAATAGGTACAAATAGATGCAGGTATTTGGCTTCCATATCTTCTTTGACTTATAATGTATCTTCTTCAATAAATTTATTTCTCTATAAGACTTTAAAGATGCTACCTCTTTGGTCCTCAATTTGTGAACCTTTCCATCAAAGATTTGGATCTGAATCTCCTTATAAGACAAACTATTCCTTACCCCAACACTCTCAATAGGGAGGATCAATGAGGGATCTCTTAAACACTTGTTTAACATCAAAATATGGAATAGGGGATGGATAGTGGCTAACTTTGAGGGTAACTCCAACTCACAGGTCATATTTACCAACTCACTTTACAATCTAATAAGGGATGATATAACACAAACTAAGCTTTTCTGTCTTTCTAAATCTCGTTACATCCTTCATGGGTAAAATCTTCAAGTACGCCCAATCATTCACCTCAAACTCTAGATCTCTCTGTCTTAACATCGGTGTAGGATTTTTAATGACTCTGAGCAATTCTCAACCTCTCCCAAATTATCATTACCTTTTCCATAGCTTGATGTACCAAATCTATCCCAATCAACTCATATTTATCCACTTTAAACAAACTAATTAGGGATCTACATCTCTTCTCATACAAGGCCTCAGAAGAAGCTATTTGGATGCTCCAATAATAGCTATTATTATATGCAAAAATAATAAGAGACAAGTTATCATCTCAATTATCTTTAAACTCAATGACACGACTTTCAACATATCTTTCAAAGTTTGAATTGTATGATTTACCTGGCTACCTATTTGAGGATGAAAAGAAGTACTAAGATTTACTTTTGAACATAAATCTTTCATAAAATACCTCTAAAATTATGCAGTAAATTAGGATCCTATATCTAAGATGATAAACAAAGGAATTTCGTGAAGTTTAATAATCTCTCAAATATACAGTCTGTCATAGTCCTCTGCGGTGTCAGTCATCTTAATAGGAAAGAAGCATGCTAATTTGGTCATCCTATTCACAATTACCTAAATTGAATCATGCTATTTGCGAGATTACGGTAAGCTTGTAATGATGTTCATACTGAACATCTCCCATTTTCATCTCAGAATCTCTATGTTTTAAGATAACCACATGGCCATTGGTGCTCAACCTTGGCTTGTTGACAATTTGGGCACTTAGATACATAGTCTGTCATATCTCTTTTCATACCACTTGTAATGAGCCCCAAGTTAAGAGCCTACAAAGTGCAAAAAAATTGGGCAGGAAGTGTCCATAGTCAGTCCATGAAGCCAAGTTCAGGGCCCGTGGTTAAGACCATGAGCCATAGACCAGGTTCATGGATGGGAATCCTGGGAAGTTAAATTTTTTTCAAGTATGAAATGATCCACGAAGGGCACATACAAACCCATAGAAGTGATCATGGATTGTAGGAAGGGTCTTAGATGGACCTCAGACATAAAGAAAATTTGGAGTTTCTGGAAGCAGGTCCACAATTAAAAGGATGGTCTGTATATCCATACACAACCCATAACCAACCTTCGTAGATAGGAGTAAGGCAGAGAAGGGTATCGGTACCAGCACTATCGAACTGGTATTTGTCGGAACCAGACCATTACTGACAATGTTCGCACAATATTCGACTGGAATCGGACCGGTACCGACACCACCAGTAATTTACCCCCTTACCGTTCCAGTCAGTAATAACCGAAGTCGGATGGGACCGGTAGACCAAAATTTCACTTTTTTTAAATTAAATAATTGGTTAAAGTTTGAACTTTGAACAATTCGTAAAGTTGTATTTTTGAAAGTTCAATTTAAAATTCACAATTCTCAATTCTCAAATATACTATGCAAAAAACAAAAGTCCTTTTCATCCGTATATTATTCAATTCTTTATATTTGCTAACTCGATTTATTCATATTTATATCACGTAGTCCAAATTTAGAAGGTTAAAAATACATGAACTTAATATCAAATTTTCTCCATATTAAATTTCTCCTAAATAGTTTTTGTTATTGTAATAAAATAAGGAGATATAAATAAAATTTAAAGTGTTTAAAGTTTAAATTTTTTATAAGTTTTAAAGTTCAACATAATCAAATATTAAGTTTTATGTCACGCCCCAAATCCCATTAAGGCGGACTGGCACCCGTTGCCTATAAGGCCCGGGAGAACCAACCTGTACCTATGCATTTTCTATATGCATTATAAGGAATTCCACCTTCAGTATGCCTTTAATAAAGTAAATAGCACTAACAATCCAAAAGAAAAAGCATATGACTAGGCTGTTGGGGCCACGCTGTCCAAAGTACAAAATCTGATCACACTTTAATTTACATAGTCTACAAAGCCTCTAAGAAATGACAGGCATCTGATAAGGGTCGGGACAGGCCCTGCCTCGACTAACTGTATAATCTAGACATGCAAAGCCCTGAAGCAACCTGGAGCTTGGTAACCACAGCTGAAAATTCTGTACTCCTACTGGGGAGATCTACTAGCACCTGTATCTATAACATAAAATGCAGGTCCCCCGTAAGGGGGTCAGTACGAGTTAATGTACTGAATATGTAAGGCAGGAAACATTGTATGTGAAATAACAACTTAAATGAAACTATGCACTGATGTATGATAAGAGACCACCTCTGCTTATACAGTGGGATCATGTACTTTACATTCCTTATATCACTTTACCTTTACTATAGAATCTGTAAATTCTGTGCACAACATACTGTAAAAGACACAGTTGATCAGGGGTAACTGTATTGGGTTTGTCCCTATGCTAGGCTAGTGTTCTAGCCCCATACAATATGTGACATGTAGATAACTATACAAGACAATATGATAATGGAAAGAGTACGTTCCACAATTAACGGAGTGCATATGAGATGTAACAACTTATGGACTTTATTTGGCAATAAGAACTCATGTAAGTTGGTATCCACATGTATATGTAGCTATGAAGGTAACTATGTAGGAAAGCATATGAACATGTGAAAGAGTCGAGACATTGCTAGTAGTCACATCGGAGTTATTAAGCGCCTTTATGTGCCAAGGAAAACTACAGATTTCATTCCAAGTAAAATGGAAGCAAATAGCCTTACATACCTCGTTGCACGACCTCGCTATTACCTTGGGATAACCTTCCCTTCCTCAAAATGTTTAGCTATAA
>DF360406.1:0-25713 GCA_000787875.1 Solanum virginianum | reverse complement strand
TTTGCCTTTAATTGTATTTTCCAATGGACATTAACATCTACACATTATGTATAGCCTAATGTAGCACCAAATCAGCCCTATAACAGTCTACAAAATAGGACACACAATAATTCTACACAACATATAAACGGACAGCATAACATTACATCTTTTCGCTACCTTTCGACGTCAGTAATTCCAAACCTATCCCAACTTTAACAAAACTGTTCCTCACATATTTACATATACTATCAGCCTTCAAACAGTCTCAGCAATGTACCAAATCAACAATTAAAACGTGGAGCAATAGCTATGTATACATCAGCCCACAAATTCCAATTAAGAACACAATTGTGATATCGCGTAAATGCTTAATGTTGCGGTCTGTAAAAGCAATCAAACATTTTGACATGAGAAAATTATACTAAACATATACTTAAGATTTCTTACCTTATCTTTCAAGATTAGGATGTCCTTCAAGAACCCTATAAGGTTTTGTTGGCTGCTTTTGTATATGAAGAAAGGAGAATAAAATATTTTCTTAGAATGCTGAAATTTGTATTCAAACGTGAGAGTGAAATGAGCTTACTGTTTGTGCTCTTTGTATAGGAACTTTTGGCTGACTTTGGCTTGAATGTTTAGCCACATATTAGTATGTCTTAAGAAGTAGGTGATGCAGCAGCTTGGACCTTGAACATGGGCCAAATTGGGTTTTCCAAAGTGATGGATTTTGGGCTACAAATGATAAGCAGCTAGCTTAGCTTTCTCCTCTAAAGCCACCCCCACAATAGTCAACACCTTAGAGAGTTTGATTTTGGGCTACCTATATGCAGATTTTCCTTCTCTTATTGTGGCCCAATTAGTTAAGTATTGTAGAATGTTATTGGGCCTATTTCATCCTTTATGTTGGGCTGTAAATACAGCCCACTTATAGTACTAAACCATCGGCCAAAGATACTCCCTTAACTCGAACTTTATTCATAATCAGAATCTGACAAATTCGACGTTGGGTCTCGCCTCCGTTTAACTAGCAAATTCAAGTTAAGCAAGTAGCTGAATCACATGCTAGCTTCCTAAGTCCTATAAGCACCTCAATTGTTTTTCTTTGTTTAGGGAATTAATCCTCTTAATTCGACACAAAACATGTATACACGCAACTTCCTTAAACTTTAGATACACATGACGCCCTTTAACGCGAGGTACAAACACTTTTAAAATTGGCACTAATTTGAAAGTCCATATCATGTTTTATGTGTATAGTGCAAATACTTGTAGTGTGTGTGTGGGGTGTTACATTTTAAACTTTAAAAAGATTTTTAAAGGTTTAGTAAAATTATCACTACATAAGTTTTTAAGTTTAAAATGGTCACTATATAAGTTTTTTAAACTTTAAAATTTTTAAAAGTTTTAAAGTTATATATTATCAATATATAAGTTTAAAGTTTAAACTTTTTAACTTTTAAAATTTAAAACATTGAGTTTAAAAATTTAAATTTCAAAATTTTAAAATATAAAATTTAAAGTTTTTTCATTTAATATTTTAAAGTTAGTAAAGATTTGAGTAGGAAAATATATATTAAAAAAACTTCCAAAATAAAAGTAAGTTCAAGATAATAATTTTAAAAAAGATAAGGCGAATAGCCTATAATTTTATTATGTTACTTTAAATTGTAAAAATATTAGAAAAGAACCTATTTTATGCAGCCACCTTCTAGGAAGGGTTCAACTCAATTAGGCCTTATTTATAGTAATATACTAATATCTTATACCACATTGAAAATCTTGTCTAAGTGATTCTAACATTTCTAATGTTACACTTTTCAGAATTCGTTCTTGAGCTTGTTCCTCCATAAAATCCATGCCGTCTTCACTTGATTCTGATAAAATATTATCTATATCGGCTTCAAATTGAGAGGACAAAGTTGAACACCCTAAATTTCTCTGCTCCACATTGATCTAGTCTCTGAGTAAAATAGAATTTTTCAAGCTCTCTGCTGCTAGTGAATGTCTATGGTCTCCTACTTGGAATCTTGCCGCACTAAAAGCGCTTTCTAAAGCCATAGACGATGCTTGAATAGCTAGCACATCATGAACCACCCGTTGAAGTCTTGGAAAAACTTTACCGTGATTCTTCCACCATTCCAAAAGTTGTGGCTTCCCCTCTGCATCCTTTATGCTTTCTGTACCCTGGTTAATATATTCATCAAAATCATTTTTATCGTTAGAAGTAAGTCCAAGATAATTTTCTAACATGTCATCAATGTTTTCCTCGTATCTACAACTAGATGGTTCAGGTTCTTGATGTTGTACATTTTTTTCTACATTAGAATCATATAAATCATATAATTTTCTAACTTCAGTTTTAATGCTACTTTTAACTATTGCCAAATTATGTAATTGATTATCTTCATCGTTTTCAATATCTAAATTTGAATATATGCTATCTACCATTTGAGATGCACCTACTTCTTTGTACGTTGCATTAAATAAACAAGCAGTTAAATAAATTTGAGGAATTAGAAAAAAAATATTTTTAAAATTTTCAATCATTTTTTATTCAACGCTTTAAATTTTGAATTATTTTTAAACAGAGCAAGTTTATTAGAAATAACACAAATATTTGGTAAAACAGAACAAATAGTTGGATAATAAAGACCAAAAATTTATTTTGTAGCTAAATAAAAAACTTTTAAAAATTCAATTAGCTCTCTAATATCAGCCTAATCATTTTCACCAAGTGGTTGATTTATATCAACATTATGGGCATTCCAAACCATTGTAATGGTCTTCTATATTCATAAGCTACTTTAAGCATTTTATATAAAGAATTCCACCTAGTAGCTACTATATTTGCAAATTTTCTAACAGGTAGATTGCATACAATGCATCGATTTTCAAATTCTTTACGTCTAGCTTTTACTTGACATTTAAAAATAAATGACATGCAATTTCAACTTTACTATGACCATTTTTAAATAATGAAACACCGTTACTAACAATTAAATTATAAATATGTACAACACATTTAATATGAAAACCATCATCATAAATAGGACTAAGAACCAGTTTTAAATAATTAAAACACGTTTATTGTTAGAAGCATTATCTAAAGTTACACTAATTATTTTACTAGAAAGTCCATAAAATTCTTAAACATCAAGAATTATTTGTGCAATATAAGAACCGGTTTTACGCATTTCACAACTTTGATAACCTAAAACTCTTTTTTGCATAACCCATTTTTCATCAATCCAATATTCGATAATTGTTAAATAATCATTACTGGTTATACTACGACCCATATCAAAAGTAATTGCTAATTTATAAGTATTATATGCAATTAGTGATTTTCTTTAAAAACCATTAAACGATAGGTTATAAAAAATTTGAATATAGTGAATAAAACTTGGATTTTTAGCAAATCTAAATGGCAAATCATTAACAACAATCATTTTAGCAAGTTCTTCTAGGTTCCGTTGTCTACTATAAGAGCGATGTGTACTAGGACCAGAAACATTAGAAGGGTTTAATTGTGACTCAACCATGTTTGAACCTTCTATGGTTCGGGAAGGGGAGTTCCATGTTTTTTTTTGCATCCGCTATAGCTTGAGCTTGCAAAAATTCTAATTTACAACAATGCATCAATGATTTTTTAAATGACCCGTCCCACCTCCCTTTCCCAAAATTTTATTATTTAAAACATGTTTACTTTTATTATAAATAGCTTTAGTTTTATCTTCATTTTGTGTCAAAAATTGCAAACAACTATTTTTTTACATGTTTTTTCTTGGGCCTACTAGATGCCAATGGATGTAGAGGGGAGTGGGGGGCAAGGGTGGGGGGAGTAGTAACAGTATATGATGGTTGTGTTTCATCTTCATAAAAAAAATCATCATCTTCATTAATTTCGTTATTATAGTCTTCACTAAAGTTACCAAATCTTTGTTCAAGAAATTTATGATCTAATTCGGTATTAGAATCAATATTAAAACAAGTATCATCAACATGTGTAAAATCTTCCATATTAATTTTAAGTGGCGGTTGTCTTATTTAGATTTTGAAGAACTACCACTTGATTTATTTTTACCGGTTAAAGCGTTATCAATTCCACCCAAAAAAGTACTTTTTCCATTTCCTTTTGTGATACCCTATAACTCCATGGTCTTATATATCCATGTTTCCAGCCTTATTTGTGTAGGTGGGGAGTGTATTAGGGTCATGGTAGACTTCTAGTACTTAGACGAGTTCAAGACTTCTTTACAAGTTGAGTTTGGGGTGTTGATTCATATAAGTGCCAACTTTAAATGAGCATAAATTTTAGCACAGTTGGAACTGGATATCCCACAACATGTCAAATGAAAGCCCTTTGAGAAAACTTTCCAACGCACTTGGTTTAACCTCATTTTGAGTTTGGGTGAAGGAGTTATGACCATTTTCGTGAGACCCTCCCGTGTAGTGAAATCACACGGGCAACTTGACGGGCAATAGAGCTTTGGACGGGCTATGTGGGTTGTATTGAGCTGGAAAATACCATTTTTGGTCTAAGGCATGTGATACAGATAGTGGCATGGGCCGTGTGTCTGGTCGTGGAGTGTATCCAAGTGAGGAAGAGTGGGCGTGAGAGGTGTTTTGACCAAGTGTGGTGCCACAGGCTCCTTTGATGGGCCATGGCAGGTTAGACAGCTCATGGCCTTGGGGCATGTGGTGGCCTGGAAACATTTATATTTCTCTAAGTGTGGTTCAACAGACCACTACATGGACCGTGTAGCCCCACATGGCCTATGAAAGTGGTCCGTCAAAGTGACTATGACAGTAATTTTGCTAAGTGTTCCCAACTTCTAATTTTTGACCAAGTCTCATCTTACGGGCACTCCACATGACATGTGGAGTGCCACATGAATCGTGAGGCCTTCAGTGGGACATCATTTTTCCAATTTTTCCATCCGTTCACTAATGGCGTTTTCATGAATTTAATTCATTCTAATGACCTTTTTAGACTTCCGATGCTATCTTAACCTCCCCAAAAGACTTAAACCCTAATCAAAACTCATTGCTCTCAACTTGAATATATTATCAAATCCTCTCAAAGGCCTCTACCAAGACCCTAACCCTATTCTTGAGGATTAAACTCATTACTCTCAACATCGTTACACTTTCAAATCCTCTCAAAAGCCTCTACCAAGAATCCAATACAAATTCAAGAGAACTCAAGAACAAGTTTGGATTTCAAGACTTCATTCCAAGCTTCCATTCTGTCTTAACTCAATTTCAAGAGACTCAAGTTCTAAGGTATTCAACCATTGGGTCCTTTCACCCATGGTGCCCAAACTTTTTTTTTTACATAAATTTCATATTTCTAAGTTGATTTACTTATGGGTCGTATTTACTATGAAGTTGACTATGAATTATGTTGGGATTTCATAAAAATGTGATTGTTTGAGCATATTTTGAGTTATGAATCTTGGATCTATCTTGAGATTTGATGAAGATCTTTGATGTATATTGCATGATGGTATTACCTACTATTGGTGGCTTGATTTACTTTAAGTTTACTTGCATGATTTTACTTTTGAATTGCATGGTTTTATACTAGCATTGCACACCCACCAAGTGTTTGATAAAATATCAAGTTAATGTATCTTGGGTTGTTGAAGGCCTAATACTTGGCATATGAGTTAAGTGACCCATTGCTTATGATATTGCATTTTGACTATGTTGCCTATCTCTTGTTGCATTGAATCCTGCATAGTTAGTACGTTCAAATGTACTAATGCATATTCTATGCCTATATGATGTTACCATGTAGGAATTGGAGCTCCTCCCGATCATCCTCACCCTTCCCGTGGCTAGTGAAATCTCTACAAAGCAAGTTGGTGAGTCCTCAATTTTGGGGACAATTCTCTTTGATCTTATGCTATGTATAAAGACTTTCTTTCCTTTATTATATGTTTAGACTATGAGGGTGAGCTCGATTTCTTTTGGCCCCCGCTAAGATCTATATTTAGAGGTGTTGTTGGACAAGTTATGTAATTATGCTTGAGCTTGACTCTCTTTTACTCTTTCATGTTTTATCATATAAAAGGTTTTTCCTTAGCCCTATTTACCCTTATTTCTATTCTCTATTGTTTTTTATTGCTTCAGCGATTAAGGATGTATAACGATATGCTAAGAGGCTTATTTGGGGTCCCTTCAGGTTCCCCATTCACTGTGTCACGTCTAGGCCCTAGGCTTGTGTTGTGACAAACTTGGTATTAGAGTACTAGGTTGTTAATGGCCCTTGACATCCAACACACTGCGTTGATTTAAGACTTATTCATGGTTGTGTTATGCACCACAACTATGAGTAAGAGGCTATGAGACATTTTGGAAAATGTTTCCCTTCTTTATGATTTATGTCATGTTATAGAAGTTAGGTAAGGTTTCCCCTCTTAAGAATGTTCTTTACCATTTTAAGATCATGCCTAACACAAGAGGAAGAAGTGCCCGCACTCCCGAGGAACAACCGGCTAATGGAGAACTTCGGGATGCTCTCACCTTGCTAGCTTAAGCCATGGCTAATTAAGTCAATCAAGGGGTGAAAGCCCCTCATGCTCCTATTCAGGCATCTAGGGTAAGGGATATCATGAGTATGAACCCACTAGAGTTCAATGGGTCTAAGGTGGATGAGGACCCTCAAGAATTTATTGATGAGGTATACAAAGTGTTGGCTATCATGGGTGTGAGCTTGGAAAAGAAGGCGGAGTTGGCGGCTTACCAACTCAATGGAGTGGCCCAAATATGGTATACTCAATGGAAGAAGGAGAAGGGGAACAACAATATGATCCTTTGGGAGGAGTTTAAGGCAGCTTTCCTCAATCGATTCTTTCCTCTTGAGCTTAGGGAGGCCAAAATGATGAAGTTTATGAATTTGAAGCAAGGGTCTATGAGTGTGATAGAGTATGCCCTCAAATTCAACCAACTCTAAAAAATATGCTCCATATTTGGTCGCCGACCCAAGGTCTAGAATGAACAAGTTCATTATGGGTGTATCCAATTTTGTAAATGAGGAGTTTCAGGGTGCTATGTTATTAGTGACATGGATTTTTCCCGCTTGATAACTTATACTGAACAATTGGAGGGGGAGAAATTGAGGAAGAGAAGGGGTCATAAGGCCTAGAAAGCCTGGTTTGATAGTAAGTTCCAAACTCCCAAGGGTGGCCATTTTCATCAAGGCCAAGGGTCTTCTTATGCTCCTAATAGAAGATTTCCCAATGACTACCCAAGGGCCCAAGGTGATGGTGGTATGGTGCCTAATGCTATATGTCCAAAGTTTGGTAGTGGTCATGGTGTCCCATGCTTGAGGATACAAATGCTTGTTTTTATTGTGGGGAAATAGCCCATAAGGTAATTGATTATCCATGAAATTACAACAAGGGTAAGAATGTTCATCCTCAAGGCCAGGGTGCTAATACGGTTTCTTTAGGAAAAGGAGGACAACAAGGTGGTACCCTAAGGTACTACTGATTTTATACTTTTCAATGGAGATAAGGGGTAGATGAGGTACCCGATGTTGTCATCGGTATGTTAAAAGTCTTTGATTTTGATGTGTATCCATTGATAGAACTAGGTGTCACTCTTTTTTTTATTACACCTCTTGCCAAAAAGTTTCATGTTGATCCCGAATTATTATGAGTCTTATGAGGTGTCCACTCCCATTAATGCATTTATTATTGCTAGAAAGGTCTAAAGGAATTATCCCGTTTGCATTTTGCATAAAAGTTTTCCTTGTGATCTTGTTGAGTTGGATATGGTAAATTTTGATGTCATTCTTAGGATGAATTAGTTGTATGCATATTATGTCTCTATTGATTATAGAACCCATAGAGTCAAATTCTAATTTCCCAATGAACTCATCCTTGAGTGGGAGAGTCATGATGTGGTGGTCAAGGGTAGGTTTATTTCTTGTATTAAATCCCAAAGGTTGATGTCTAAGGGGTGTCTCTATCATCTTGTGAGGCTTAGAGATGTGGAATCTAAAGTCCTTCCCATAGATTCGATTCTGGTAGTTAATAAGTTCCTAGATGTCTTCCTAAATGACCTTCTCGGTGTTCCTCCCAAAGGGAAATAAATTGTCATAGATCTTCTTTCCACACTCAACTTATTTCTATTCCTCCTTACCATATGGCTCCGGCGAAGTTGAAGAAGTTGAAAGAGCAATTAAAAGATTTGTTGGAGAAGAGTTTTATTAGGCCTAGCCAATCATCTTGGGGTGCAGTAATGTTGTTTGTGAAGAAGAAGGATGGTTCTCTTGGAATGTGTATTGATTACCAGTAACTTAATAGAGTCACCACCAAGAATAAGTACCCTCTATCAAGATTGATGATCTTTTTGACCAACTTCAAGGGGCTACTCACTTCTCTAAGATTGACCTTCGATCAGGGTATCACCAAGTGAAGGTAAGGGGGTGTGACATTCCCAAGACGGCCTTCCGGACTAAGCACTATGAATTCGTGGTTATGTCTTTTAGGTTGACCAATGTACCAACTATCTTCATGGATCTTATAAATAGGGTCTTCAAACCCTACCTTGATTCATTTGTTGTAGTCATCATTGATGATATTTTGATCTTTTCCCATAGTTAGGAAGGGCATGTGAGTCATTTGAAGGTGGTACTACAAAGATTACGGGAAGAGAAGTTGTATGCCAATTATGAAAAATGTGAGTTTTGGTTGCAAGAGGTTGCATTTCTAGGTCATGTGGTTTCGGGGGATGGTATTAAGGTTGATCCTAAAAAGATGGAAGTGATTAGAAATTGGCCAAAACCTTTGACCCCATCGGATATTAGAAGCTTTTTGGGCTTAGTGGGTTATTTTCGGAGATTCGTGAATGGATTCTCTTCTATTTATTCTCCCATGACAAAGTTGACCCAAAAGAAGACAAAATTTGTGTGGACCGATGAGTGTGAAAGTAGCTTCCAAACCTTGAAGCATAAGCTTGTCTCTGCTCCCATTTTGTCTCTACCGGAAGGGTTGGAAGGTTTTATTGTGTATTGTGATGCCTCTCAAATTTGTTTGGGTTGTTTTTGATGCAAAATGGTAAGGTGATAGCCTATGCTTCTAGAAAACTCAAGGTGCATAAAAAGAATTATCCTACTTATGATCTTGAATTGGCCGCCATTATTTTTACTTTAAAAATTTGGCATTATTATTCGTATGGGGTGTATGTTGATGTGTTTACCGATCATAAAAGTCTCCAATGTGTGTTCACTCAAAAGGACCTCAATTTGAGACAATAAAGGTGGTTAGAACTTCTTAAGGATTATGATATGAGTGTGCATTATCACCCTAGTAAGGCTAATGTTATGGCCGATGCTTTAAGTAGGGTGTCTATGGGTAGCCTAGCTCATGTGGATGATGGGGGCAAGGAGGTGGCAAGAGAGGTTCATTGGTTGATAATGGTGGTATTGTAGTTGTTGATTGTTCAAAATCTTCTTTGGTTGATAAGGTGAAAGCAAAGCAACATCTTGACCCCTCCTTGTTCAAATTCAAGTCTTGGTGAGAGAGGGAAATGTGGAGATTTTCTCCCAATAGGGATATGGTGCCTTTAAATACTAAGTTAGGTTGTGTGTACCTTGTGTGGACGAGTTAAGAAAGAGGATTCTTGATGAGGCTCATAATTCTTTGTATTCTATTCACCCCGGTTCTACAAAAATGTATAGGGATTTGAGGAAAGTGTTTTGGTGGGGTAGTATGAAGAGGGATATTGCTAAGTTTGTGTTCGGTTGCCATAATTGCCAACAAGTCAAAGCTAAACATCAAAAGTCGGGTGGCCTAACCATGGATATAGAGATTCCTACTTGGAAGTAGGAGAAAATTAACATGGATTTTGTGGTTGGGTTGCCTAAGACTAGAAAGAGTTTTGATTATATTTGGGTTGTGGTTGATAGAATGACAAAGTTGGCTCACTTCCTACTGGTCAAGACTACATATGGTGCCGAAGATTATGCTAAGTTGTACATTTATGAGTTGGTTAGATTGCATGGGGTGCATTTGTCTATGATCTCGGATGGTGGTGCTTAATTCACTTCTCATTTTTGAAGGTCCTTCCAAAGAGGTCTTGGTACCAAGGTAAAGCTTAGCATGCCCTTCCATCCTCAAATGGATGGCCAAGTCGAATGAACTATCCAAACTCTTGAGGATATGCTTAGAGCTTGTGTTTTAGAGTTTAAGGAAAGTTGAGATGATCACCTTTTACTCATTGAGTTTGCTTATAATAGTAGTTATCGTTCGAGCATTGGGATGGCTCCTTTTGAGTCCCTTTATGGAAGGCATTGTAGATCCCTGGTTGTATGATTTGAGGTATGGGCAATGGCATTACTAGGTTCGAATTTGGTTATAAAAACCATGGAGAAGGTAAGGTAGATTAGGGAAAGATTGAAAACTGCCCAATATCATCAAAAGTCTTATGTCGATGTGAGGAGAAGGGATCTTGGATTTAAAGATGGTAATTGGGTCTATTTAAAGGTTTCACCCATGAAAGGTGTGGTTCATTTTGTAAAAAAGGTAAATTGAGTCCAAGATTCGTAGGCCTTTATAGAGTGTTGAGGAGGAGTGGCAAGGTGGAATACGAGTTGGAGTTACCCAATGACATGCATATGGTACATTCGGTCTTCTATGTGTCTATGTTGAGGAAGTCTGTGGGTGATCCAAGTGCTATTGTGCCTCTTAATGTTGTGGGGGTTGTAGAAGATAATTTGATTTATGAGGAGGTTCCAATAGAAATCTTAGATAGGCAAGTAAAGCGGTTGAGGAATAAGGAGGTAGCTTCCGTCAAGGTTCTTTGGAAACCAGCAAGTTAAAAGTGCCACATGGGAAGTCAAGGCGGACATGCAAAACCTATATCCATATCTCTTCCACTCTACTCAAGTCTAAGGTACTAATTTAAGTCCCCCTATGTGATTTCAAGTCTTAAGTTTTTACCCTTATGTCATTGGATGCATTCATGTTTACATTAATAAGTTTTATGGTGATTTTGATGTTCATATTGAGACTTTTGAAAAAAATGTTTAAGCGCGTTTGTTGCATTCATGGTGTGCCAAAATCTTTATGATTACTTTTCTTGCGTACGTTTCTATGACATTCGGGGATGAATGTTCCCAAGGGGGGAGATATTGTGACACCCCTTAACTCTATGCTCTTATGTGAATATGTTTCAAGCCTTATTTGTGTAGGTGGAAAGTGTATTAGGGTCATAGGAGACTTATAGTACTTATACGAATTCAAGACTTCTCTACGAGTTGAGTTTTGGGTGTTGGTTCATGCAAGGGCCAACTTTAAATGAGCATAACTTTTAGTATACTTGTAACTAGATGGCCCACAACATTTCAAAATGAAAACGCTTTGAGTTAGCTTTCCAATGCACTTGGTTTCACCTCTTTTTGAGTTCGGATGAAGGAGTTATGATCATTTTCGTGAGACCCTCCCGTGCAGTGAAACCATATAGGTAACTTGACAGCCAGTGGAGCTTTAGATGGGCCTTCTGGGCTATCTTGAGCTGGAAAAGACCATTTTTGGTCTAAGACATATGAGACGACTAGTGGCATGGGTTGTGTGGCTGGTCGTGTAGTGTGCAAGTGAGGAAGAGTGGGCGTGGGAGGTGTTTTGACCAAGTGTGGTGCCACAGGTACCTTTGACGAGCCATGGTAGGTCAGGTAGCTCGTGGCCTTGGGGCGTGGGGTGTCCTGGAGGCTTTATTTTCTCTAAGTGTTGTTCAACGGACCACTACACGGACCTTGTAGCACCACACAACCCGTGAAAGTGGCCCGTCAAAGTAACGATGATGATAATTTTTCTGAGTGTTCCCAACAACTAATTTTTTACCAAGTCTCATCTCATGGGCACTCCACATGACCCGTGGAGTGCCACACGACCCCTGAGGCCTTCAGTGGGGCATCACTTTGTCAATTTTTCCATCTGTTCACTAATGACATTTTCGTGAATTTAATTCATTCTAATGACCTTTTTAGACTTCCAATGCTCTCTTGACCTCCCCAAAAGACTTAAACCCTATTCCAAAGGATCAAAACTCATTACTCTCAACTTGAATACACTCTTAAATCCTCTCAAAAGCCTTTACCAAGACCCAATACAAATTCAAGGAAACTCAAGAACCAGTTTGGATTTCAAAACTCCATTCCAAGGTTCCATTCTTTCCTAACTCAATTTCAAGAGACTCAAGGTCTAAGGTATGTGGGTTTCAACCATTGGGTCCTTTCACTCGTGATGCCCAAGCTTCTTTGTTACATAAATTTCATGTCTCTAAGTTGATTTACTTATGGGTCTTATTTACTACAAAGTTGACTATGAATTATGTTGGGGTTTCATAAAAGTGTGATTATTTGAGCATCTTTTGAGTTATGAATCTTAGATCTATCTTGAGATTTGATGAAGGGCTTTGATGTATATTGCATGATAGTATTACCTAGTATTGGTGGCTTGATTTACTTCAAGTTTACTTGCATGATTTCACTCTTGAATTGCACGATTTTTTACAGCATTGCACACCCACCAAGTGTTTGATAAAATATCGGGTTAATGTATCTTTGGTTGTTGAAGGCCTAATGCTTGGAATATGAGTTAAGTGACCTTATGATGATGAAATGATGGTATTTATGTGATAGTTTCATGATATGTATATATAGTGTTGTGAGTTAACTATAAACAAATGAGGGGTTGATACCTCAATCTCCTTGGATGGGGTTGGTATGCCATCAACCAATTGAGGGGTTGATACCTCAATCGCCTCAAATTTGAGGTGGTAAGCCATCAACCAATTGAGGAGTTGATACCTCAATCACTTCCAATAGGGGGTGGTCATGTCCATCAACTAGTTGAGGGGTTGATTCCTCGATCACTTCTAACGGGTGGTCTACCTTGGATTCCAAGTACTAAGTTGCTTGGTCTATGTTGATGGTCTCTTCCTTCACATGTAATATGTCCTATATAAGCATGTTTTACTTCAAGTGTCACTCATACATGTCATATTGTTATTATGCTATCCATTGCTTATGATATTGCATTTGGCTATGTTGCCTATCTCTTGTTGCATTACATCCTACATACTTAGTACATTAAAATGTACTAATGCATACTCTATGCCTATATGATGTTACCATGTAGGAACAGGGGCTCCTCACATTCATCCTCATCCTCCCCGCGGCTAGTGCTATCTCTACAAAGCAAGTTGGTTAGTCCTCAATTTCAGGGACAATGTCATTGATCTTATGCTATGTATAATGACTCTCTTTCCTTTATTATATGTTTTGACTATGAGGGTGAGCCTGGTTGCTTGTCTTTGCCCCTGCTAAGTTCTACATTTTGAGGTGTTATTAGACAAGTTAGGTAATTATGCTTGATCTTGACTCTTTTTTACTCTTTGATGTTTTATGATATGAAAGGTTTTCCCTTAGCCCTTTTTACCCTTATTTCTATTCTCTATTGTTGTTTTATTGCTTCCGTGACTAGAGATGTGTAATGATATGCTAAGAGGCTTATTTGGGATCTATTCGAGTTCCCCATTTACCGTGTCACATCTAGGCCCTAGGCTTGGGTCGTGACGGCTTTTCTACCGGAATCCATGTTAACTAAAATGGTACAAGTAAAGATTATATGAAATTATGAATACAAAAAGAAAATTCAACTAATAAAGAATAAAAACTAATAAGATGAAATTTGAAAGTTGGAACGAATGTACCAGATATCTACGTAAAAGCAGACATAGAAGCCGAAGTTGATGAAACTTGAAGCTTGAATATGCTTCAAATTGATCCACCAAAATTTGCTCCAAATTCCGAAATAGCCCACCAAAATTAGCAAACTAATTAACTAAATAATATTAAGAATTTACTAATTGAGACTTGAGAGAGCAAATAATAAATATATTATAATTAATTTGATAGTTGAAAATAGAGAGAATTGAGAAATGAGAGAGTTGAGTAAAAAATGAAGAATGTAAGATTGAGAGAATTTGTATGAAAAAATGTAAAAGGGTGGGGGTATTTATAGATGGAATTTTAGGAGGTAATTTTGAAAAAAAAATTCAACAAAAAAATAAAAAAAAGATATAGCCGTTTGAAATAGATCTTTGCTTTAATTTAGTTTTTAACAAATTCTAAAAAGAGCCATTGGGGTGGGCCTAGGCCCCAACGGTCCAATCCCATAATTTAAGTTTCAAAAAAATTTAACTGGTACAGGTATAACAAAATTGGTAATTACCGGCACTTCTGTACCGTCCCTTCCCGTTACTCCTATCGATTCCCATATAATCGAACCCTATAGGCACTGAATTGGACTGAGGCCTCAATCGGTACTGGACCAGGGCAGAACCGGACCAAAATCGGTACCTCCTGATTTCGCTGCCAGTCGTAGATATGAGTCCAAAAAGTGAAGATTTTACTAAGTGTGGAAGGACTCCACGAGTCTATCCATGACCTGTGGATCTAAATATGGTCAGTCGATAGGTGTTTCATGGTTTGTAACCAATTTCTAAAGATTGAAAAAAGAGAATAGGACACCAAAGCTCGTGGTTCCATTCATGGCCCGTAAAGGGAGTTTCATGGATCGAATCTGGTAGTTTTAATGAAGGGTAATTTTGTCCTTTTTGCCAATTCTAAACTTAAAATACATCTTTTGATGACTCTTTAGGGCCCTATTCAGACCTTAAAGCCCTAGATTTCAATCTCTTTTTCATTATTCCACTTTTGAAAAAATTTCTAAGGCATTCATCTTCTCCAAAGCAAGGTAGGTAAGGCTAGGGTTTCAAGGGTCTCTTCCATACCAACAAATTACCTCTTCATAGTCTTACCCAAGGTATATGAGATGATTTTTAGATCTCTTCTCACCCACAAAATCCTTCATCCAAAACTTTTACCTTTTCTTTAAGTTCCTTAATCTCTACTATGCATGTTGTTGATGATTTCATGATGTTTTACGTTACTACATGTCTTCAACGTTACCATATGATGTTTTACTAAGTATTTTCATGTGTTTTAGTTAATAGTGATAACCCCAATGATGTGTATTTGAATGATGAAGTATGGGATGTTTTCTATGATTTGAATAAGCATGATTTTCCTCTGTTCATGCATGTCGCATATGATTTATGAATTTTCCAATCTATGGTTAAGCCCACTAAGTTTAAAGTCAAGTGTTGGATGATATATGATAATGTTCAGGGCATAAAATAAAGATTTTAAAATTATGATTTATCAAAGATAAAAACATGCTGACAATGCCCTAAATGATGTTTATTATGGTGCCCAAGATGAATGGACAATTTTCACTTGATGGTTCCTTAATCTTTGGAGCTACTCTTGAGATTGCTACTTATGACTCTAAGTGTTATGATTTGACCAAGCCTATGTTTTAAGGATTCTATGGGATGACTTAGCATCAAATGAGGTAGCGAGGTGGGTTTTGGTAAGAAAACCCTAGAAGCAACCCTTTGCCTCATTAACTATGTGCCACCATAGGAGCCCTTCTAGGCTAGATTAGTGGATCCACATAGGCTATTTATGATATATGATGAAGCATTCTAAGTGACGGAGTTCCACTCAGCAAGTAGTCTCCTCGTGCCAATGTAGGGGGTTATGTTGGATTCTATGCAGTAGTTCACATGGTCTTATATATCGATTATGGTTTATTTCCACAATGTCTATGATCCATGTCTTAGTTCCATTAGATGTGTTCTATACATGTGTTCTCCTTGCTCACATTGAACGAAGTCCTTGTGTATGCGTAAGCTCAGGTTAATGTTACCTTTACCGTTATTCATGTAAGTCCTTACTCATGAATGATGACATTATAGTTTTATGTTTGCATTGCAGCTCACATACTTAGTACATTACAAAAGTACTAACGCATATTATGCCTGTATGATTTAACCATGTAGGGACATATGCTCCTCCCTCGGCTCGTGGCTAGTTCCTCCAATGTTCGAGACTAGTTTTATTATGATAAACCCTTAGTGAAGGACTTTACCAATTTCCTTTCTTGCTATATATTTTGGACTGATGTATATGTTGGTTTTTGGAGGATTTTACTTTCTATATTGTTAAAGTTTGAATTCTTTTCTATTTGATGAAAACTGAACATTTACCTATTTTTTCTTATCCGTGGTTTAGTTGGTGTATTTATAGACACTATGTACATTTTAAAATTTTGTCTTTATTCAAATGATTCCCTATATACCTTATCTCATATTCTTCTATACAATTTATGAATTTTATGCCTATGAATGCTTGGTATGTAAAATGTCTTGGGTGTAGTGCCTACGGGCATCTCATTCACCTTATGAAGACTAGGCCCTAGGTCTGGTTGTTACAAACTTGGTATCAGATCATGAGGTTTTAAAATATTCCTCAGATGTCCAAACATTACACGTCGAGTAGATTCCTATTCAAGGTTGTGAAGCACGCCACAATCTTGAATAAAAGGCTATGAGACATTTAAGAAAGTCTTCCATTCTTTCTTATTCATGTTGTACCTTTAGAGTTATCTAAGGTTCTCTAATAACTAATGATGATCTCTTTGCTATTTCTAGATCATGCCGCTAAGAAAAGCTCCGTAACCAAGGAATATACCTGATTAACAAGCTCATTTGCTACAACAAAATGATGGAATGTCTCATGCTGAGTTTAGCACCGCGTTCACCATACTTGCCCAAGCTTTGGCTAATCAAGCTAATAAGGAGATTTTTATTCCTACCTAAGTGCCTACTTCAGCCACAGGGGTTAGAAATTTTCCTCTGGAGTTCCATGGTTCTTAGATGGAGGAGGATCCCATTAACTTCATTAATGAACCTTACTGGATTGTTGCAGTAATGTGAGTTCCCTTGAAGGAGAAGGCCGAGTTGGTAGCCTACCAACTAAAGGGAGTATCCAAGATATAGTACGAACAAGGGGTGGAGGATAGGGGCCAAGATGCGTGTCCAATTTAATGGGAAGAGTTCAAGGGTGATTTCTTAGATCAGTTCTTCCTGATGGTGTTGATGGAGGCTAAAGAAAAAAAGTTCATCAACCTCATTCAAGGGAATATGAGCATGAAAGAGTATTATCTCAAGTTCACCAAACTCTCCAAATATGCCCCTTTCATGGTAGCGGATCCAAGGGCCTGTATGGGCAATTCATATTGGTTTTTATCGTATTTATTTTAAATTCATCTCTACTGTATCGGACTTGGTGGCAAAGGATTACATGATGGATATACTTGTGAAGGAGATAGGTATCTCCTGGTTGATGACCTAATGCAAGCAAATTGGTGAGGAGAACTTCAGAGTAAGAGCTAAGGAGTCCAAGAGGACATGAGTTGATGGTAGGTGATATTTTCACCAAAGGAGCGAAGGCCATAACTTCCAAAGTGGCCAAAAGCAAGGTAGACAAGGGCTTACCGACGCTTTTTCTCCCTAATCTTTTAAAGACAAGAGGGTAGCTCCAAAGCCTCAAACCCCAAAGTGTCCCTAGTATGGAAGACTCCATAAAGGAGAGTGCTTGGCCGGTTTAATATGCTTCAAGTTGGGAAGCCAGACACCATGCAAAGGCTTGTAGGAGTGGAGGTATAAGTCCCCAAGGCCAAGGTAAAGGTGCCCAAAGGAAAAATCATTTTTATGCTCTTCATGCTCAACAAGAGGTTGAAGAGGCCCTGGATGTTGTTATCAGATGTTGAATGTTTGTAATTTTGATGCATATGCATTGTTGGATCTGGGACCTAATTTGTCACTTGGAACTCCTTTTCTTTCAAATAGATTCCATGCATGTATTGAAGTCCTTCATGAGCCTTATGAAATATATACCCCATACGAGAGTCCATTGTTGCCCGAATATGTTATAGAAATTATCCCATTTCCATCTTTTATAGAGTTGTCACTTGTGACTTAGTAGATCTCTCCATGGTTGATTTTGATGTTATACTTGGGATGTATTAGTTACATGCTTTCTATGCCTTCATCAATTTTAGAACTCGTAAAGTCAAGTTATAATTCCCAAATGAGTCTATTCTTGAGTGAGAGGGTAGAAATTTTTCATGTAGAGGCTCATCTATTTCCTTTCTAAAATCCTAGAAAATGATCTCAAAGGGATGCATATATCATCTTGTAAGGGCCAAGTATGTCACTTCAAAAGTTCCTTCACTTGAGTTGGTCTCCATTGTTATTGAGTTTATCAATGTCCTTTTGGATGACTTACTAGGTGTTGCTCATGAAAGGGAAGTAGATTTCAGCATATACCTCTTATACGACACTCAACCTATCTCAGTTCCCCTATATAGAATGGCTTCCATAAATTTGAAAAAATTAAAGGAGCAATTGAAAGTTTTATTGGAGAAAGATTTTATTAGACCGAGTAAGTCCCCATGGGGTGCTCCAGTTTTTTTGTAAGGAGAAAGATGGATCACTCCGCATGTGCATACACTACCGACAACTCAGCAAGGTCACTATTAAGAATAAATATCCACTCCCAAGAATAGCTGACTTATTTTAGCAATTGTAGGGGGTGACACATTTCTCCAAGTCTAATGTGAGGTCCAAATATCACCAACTAAGGGTAAGGGAAAATGATATTCCTAAGATGGTTTTTCGAATCAAGTATGGTCAATTGAATTTATGGTAATGTCTTTTGGTCTCACCAATGCATCAACTATATTCGTGGACCTTATGAATAGTATATTCAAGACCTGCCTTGATATATTCGTGGTGGTGTTCATTGATGATATCCTAATCTACTCTTAGAGTGAGGAAGAACATATAGAACACTTGAGGGTGCTGTTACAAACCTTGAAGGAGCAAAGGATTTTTGCAAAATTTGACAAGTGTGAGTTTTGGCTAAGTGAGGTTGCCTTCCTTGGGCATGTGGTATCAAGCAATAGTATCAAGGTATTGGCCAAGGCCATTGACTCCTACATAAATTAAGAGTTTCTTAGTCCTAGATGGGTGCTATAGAAGGTTTGTGGAAGGTTTTTTTCTCCATTTCATCCCTACTAACCAAGTTGACTCAAAAGAAGGAAAAGTTTGTGTAGATGGATGAGTGTGAGAAGAGTTTCTAAAGCTTGAAGGATCGACTAAATTTTACCCCAATCTCGACCTTGCCAGAGAGAAATGATAGATTTGTTATCTATTGTGATGCCTCAAGGATTGGGTTGGGGTGTGTGTTAATGTAACATGGTCAGGTGATTTCTTACGTCTCAAGGAAGTTGAAAGTACATAAGAGAAACTACCCAACTCATGACCCTGAGCTTGCAGTCGTGGTGTTTTCTTTGAAAATTTAGCGTCACTACTTGTATGGGGTTCATGTAGATATCTTCACCGAATCAAAGAGCCTTCAACATGTGTTCACCTAAAAAGATCTTAACTTAAGACAACAAAAGTGGTTAGAGCTTCTCAAGGATTACAATATGAGTATGAAGCACCACTAGAGTAAAGCCAATGTGGTAGCTGACACTCTTAGTAAAATTTTTGTGGGTAGTGTGTCACATATAAAAAATGATGGAAAAAAATTTCCAAAGAAGTTCATAGGTTGGCTAGGTTAGGAGTAAAGTTGAATGAATTCAGAAGTGGTTATGTGGTTGTACTACATGGGTTTAAATCTTCTTTGATTGAGGATGTTAAGTCTATGCAAGACCTTGATCCCACCTTAGTTGAATTAAAGCCTTAGTCAAAGAAGGGAAGATAGAAGTTTTCTCGCAAGGGGGAGATGATGTACTTCGATATCAAGGGAGATTGTGTGTGCCAAATGACATGAGTAGAAGAAGTTGATATTGCAAGATTCTCACAACTCCTCTTATTTTATTCATCCTAGTTCTACAAAAATGTATAGATATTTGAGGGAGATCTATTAGTGGAATGGAATAAAGAGGGACAATACCAAATTTATGTCTGGGTATGCAAATTTCTAATAAATCAAAGTTGAACATCAAAGGCTGAGTGACCTAGCCCAAGATATTAATATTCTTACTTGGAAGTGGGAAGAAGTTAATATGGACTTTTTAGTGGGGTTGCCTAAGACCAAGAAGCATATTGATTCCATATAGGTGATAGTTGATTGGATAAAAAAGTTGGCTCACTTTCTACCGGTAAAAATGACATTTAGTACTGAAGACTATGGTTATGGTGAGGTTGCTAAGTATTGTGTATTCTTTGGCAGATGGCCTAGACTAGGTCTTTATCTATGGGCACAATTAAGGAGCCAACACGTGAGACTATTATGAGGCCCCATGTCGGGGCAGAGGTATACGTAGAGTGATAGGATGTGGTAAGGGCCAAGGATATGCCTGTACTTTAGCACCTATAAGAGATTACGACAGAGGCATTTCACCAGAGCCTCCAGTCGAGCCTAGGCAACACCAGGCTTCTCCAGGGGCCAAGGATCTTATTACTCTTCAGGCTATACTTTAGAGGATAAAGGGCAAGGTTCAGACTATTGCCCGAGGTGCATTCAACTCCCTAGATCTTAAACTAGGACTTGCATTATTCCTCATAAGCATATAGGATTCAAAGTCAATTATATGTCATTTGAGGTCATAAGGCATCTCTTACATTAAGCCAAGACCAAAGGATTCTAAGTTGGCTAAGTTTCAATGCAAATTCGTATAAAGGTCAACTTTAAAAGATAATATCTATTAACACATAATGAATTAGGTGATCCACTTCCTACTAAATTGTAGGTCTTTGAATTAGCTTTCCAACATATTTGATTTCACCTTATTCTGTGTTCAGAGTAAAATGTTATGACCATTTTATTAAAACTGAATGCATTTGGCGTACCATTCTATTGCAACTCGCTCCAAAAAATTTCAATAACTATAATAAAAGGCAACCGATAATAGCGTATACTATGATTAAAAGGAAAAAGGTCCCATTCGGCGTACCATTGAATGGTTCAGCGATGGGACCTCTGGACCATCAATTTCGCTATGGGGACATAGTGAAATGTCATTTTTTTAACTTAGATAATATTTTTACTTTTCCACGAAGGGGATTCGACCTATTTATCCCAAATACACCTTTCTAAACTCAATTCTCATATGTTTAGCCCTCTTAAATACCCCCAAATTCCTCTCAAATCCTCCCAAAATATTTCCAAACCTCTCCATCAAGTTCTCTCAAATCTCTTGTGGATAAATTCATCTCCATTGAAGACAAAGATTCAAAAGGGGATTCTCCAAACTTCTTCATCCATAGGTTCCTTCACCTATGGAGTCCCAAGACCTATTCTTCTAAATTCTCAAGTTTTAATGATTAATTCCTTATGGGTACTTCCTATTACTTCTATTAAACATGAACAACTATGTCCATATTCTTCGTCTATTGCATGAAATTGTAGTAGTTGATTTGAAGGGTTTTTAATTAGTAAGTTATTTATGAGATTCAAAGCTATGAAAGTTATTACACCATGAGTTATTATGAAAATGATGATTTTATGAGATAAATTGCATGATTCTATGTCTAAAGTTTAAGGAGGATAAGTATGATTGTGGTGGGTTGATTTAAAAATGATTTAAATTGATGATTTTCATGACATTGATGCATTGTCCTCTTGAGTTACATAGTTTATACTTAATTGCATGGGCCCACCCAATTATCATATAAAAGTTTCTAAGGGAGACATGATCTCCAAAGATGAGGCTTCAATCCCAAAGCTATGAGAATTTACGAAAGTTAAAGTTGTGATGTTTGAATCCCTCAAAGTTAAAGATGGTGAAGGACAATTCTTTACCAAAAGATATATCCCTTGTGATAAGGACAAGTCCTATATGTTGGATCTCAAGTTAAGATGAGTTACTCTTTATATAACATGGTGATAAAGCTATGCTTCTAAGTCTATGAATGAGTATGATTATGCATATATGCTTTCAAATATATTACGTGGTAATGACATAGCACTAAATGGGGCATTGAGGTGGGATTCTGCAAGGGAATCCTAGTAACAACCCTTTGTCTCTCAAACTATGTGCCACCATAGGAGACCTTATAGGCTAGGCTAGTGGATCAACATAAGCCATCTCATTTATCATTAATGATAAAAGATGCAATTGCAAACTTAATAAGTATATGGAGTTCCACCTTGGCCAGTAGATTCTCTTTTTCCCCAATAGAAGGAGTTCTTTGGACTTTTTCCAATGGAAGGTATTCATTGGTCTTTTTCCAACGGAAGGAGTTCATTGGATTCCATGTAGTAGCTCACATGGTCTATGTTAGTTGAGGACTTCTCCCACAAGTATGAGTTAAAGAAGTTATGTTTATCTTACATGCAAGTCTTTATCAAGGCATCCTCATGCATGGCATATTGAGCTTATATTCTATTACATATGCTTATGCATCTTATTTATGAAGCTTGTTATCTAATATTTCATTACATCCCACATATTAGTACATTCCAAGTGCTAATGCATACTTTTTGTCTACATGGTCTAACCATGTAGGGACTGGGCTCCAACTCATCCTTCTCTAAGTGGCTAGCTTGGATATGTGAAGATTGTTATTATGGCAAGTCCTCTATTTCGGGGATATTTTTTAAGTTCTATCTCGCTTATGTTGAGACATTATTTCATTCCATTTTCTATGAACTTCGAGGGTGAGCCTTGGACATATTTTGTCCTACTCATACTTAGAGGTGTTATTGAAATACTATACTCTGTACTCTTGATGAGATGTTGAGCTTTGTGGATGCTTATCCTTTAGACTTTATCCCCTATATGATGCTAGTTTGACGTTATTGATGACGATTGAAAGTGATGAAAGTCCTAAGTCCCTACTTCCCCAGAGCTAGAGTCATACTTACCCTACCCTTAGTACTTGCTTGCCATGTGATTCATGCAAATCCTATTCCCTTATTCATCCTCTTAGCATATGTCCAAAGCCCCTATTTACTTCAAATTATGTGTTAATGTTTGTTTTATATTCCATAATCAAGGATGTGCAAATGATATGCTAAGTGACTTGTTGGGGTTGCCTTTAGGTTTCCCATTCAACATGTCACACCTGCGCCCTAGGTTCGGGTTGTGACAAGCTTCATATTAGAGCACTAAGTTTGTAAATGGTCCTCAAAAATCCAATACGCCTTGTTGAGTAGAGTCTTGTTCATGGTTGTGAAGCGCGCTACAATTATGAATAAGAGGTTGTTAGGCGTTCTAGGAAAGAGTTCACTTCATATGATTCGTGTCATTCCATTGGAAGTATCTAAGGTTATTTCTCTAGTTAACGACGCTCTCTTTGGCATTCCTAAACAATTCCACCAAGAAGAGCTCCATTGCCAAGGGGTGATGCTACTGAAGATCAAGCCCCTCCCGAGTAAAAAGAGGAGAATGTTTCTCATGCAGAGTTTACGAATGCTTTCACTATGTTAGCCTAAATTTGGCCTATGAACTTAATAGAAAGGTTGTTATTTCTCTTCAAGCACCTACCCTAGCTACCAAAGTTCGTGATTGTATAAGGATGAACCGCGGAGTTTCATGGATCAAAAGTTGATGAAGACCTAATTGAGTTTCTTGATGAGGTTATAGAATTATAGTCATGATAGGTATGCCATTGGAGGAGAAGACCGAGCTTGTGTCCTATCAATTGAAAGGGGTGGTGAAAGTTTGGTATGACTAATGGGTTAGAGAAAGAGGTGAGGAAGCAGGCCAAGTTGGATGGAAGAAATTCAAAGCGACATTCTTAGATAGGTACTTTCTATTAGAGTTGAGAGAGATTAAAGTACAAGAGTTCATAAACCTCAAGCAAGCACATGAGTGTGAGAGAGAATAGTATTCTCTTCACTAAGCTCTCCAAGTATGCTCCATTCATGGTGTTGAATCCAAGGTTTAGAATGAGTAAATTCATGTACAGTGTCAAATTTGGTCTCTAAAGAATGAAAAACGGCTATGCTCATCAAAGAAATGGATATCTCTTATCTAATGCCCTATGGAAAACAAATTGAGGATAAGAAAATGAGGGAGAAGTCTAGGGAGTCTAAGAGAGAAAGGATAGATGGTAGTGGATTTTTCCAAAAAAAGAAGTGTTGGCCATGGTAAATTCCAAGGTGGTCACAAGCAAGGAAATCAATCATCATGTAGCACTCCTCCTCCTAAGACCGACCAAGATAAGGGGTCCAACCCAAAGCCCCAAGAAGGCATGGGTGCCTATGCTTCTCCAAAGTGTGGAAGGCTCCACAAGGGTGAATACCTAGTCGGCTTAGATGTGTGCTTCAAATATGGTAAGGCCGGCCACTATGCTAGGGAATGTAGAAGTGGGAATACAAGTCCCCAAGTCCAAGGTCGGAAAGTATAAGAAGCCTAAAAAGCTAATAGGTTATATGCCTTTCATGGTCATCAAGAGCCTGAAGAAGCCCCCGATGTGGTTATCGGTATATTATAAATTTGTCATTTTGATGCTTATGCACCTTTAGATTTGGGTGCAAATTTGTTGTTTGCCACACAATTTCTTGTTGACAGGTTTTACGCATAAAGTTATTCCTTGTGATCTGGTAGAGCTTTCTATGGTAGATTTTGATGTCATACTTGGGATGGATTGGTTGCATGCTCTTTATGCTTCTATAGATTGTGAACCCCTAGTTCCAAATTTCAATTTCCAAATGAGCTTACTATTAAGTTGAAGGGTGGTAGTTCTTCATGTAGAGGTCAATTTACACTAGTAAAAACTGGCCAAAAAATGACGGAAAACAAAACAAAGGACTGCATCGCAAAAATAAGCGATGGACTAAGCGACGCAGTCCATCGTTTTCTTATTTTTAATTTTTTAGAAATATTTTAATTACAAAAAGCGACGGATAACAACTGCGACGGATAACAACTATATGTCTGTCGCTTATTTTTGCAGATTTTTTTGGCAAAATTATTTATTTATTTTAAATATATTTTTATAAATTGCGACGGACTCAGTGAAAAAGTCCATCGATTATATATTTTTTTAAAATTAAATCTTTAATTATTCTAAATGTATGAATTATAATAAAGAAGTAATATATTTTTTGAAAAAATATTGCAACAGACAGAGTGTCAATGTCCGTCGGTTTTTTTAATTCCAATTTAAATAATTCAATCTTTATAATTATATTAATAATTAATTAAAAAAATTTAAAATAAATTTTTTAAAGGAAATAATATTTTATTTAAAAGGGGCAACGGACTCAGAGACGCAGTCCGAAGCCCCTAAATTAATATGACCCCCATATTAAATCATTTCCCCCTCATTCTCTCTCTCTCTCTCTCACACACACACACACATATTAACATGAAAAACCCTAACCACGCTGCCTGTTTGTCGCCATCGCGCCTTTCGCCATTCAATGTTGAATTATCGCCTCTCGCCATCCATCCCGACAAGGTATCCTTTCCGGTGAAACCGTAAGTCCTCATATCTCTCTCTTCTCTTTTCTGTCTCGATTTTTATTAATTTTTAAAATTAAAAATGTTGAGTCTTTCTTAGTTTAGCTTACATATGTTGTTGACATTGTTATATTGATTGTGAATTAGAGAAGAAAGTTTGTGTTTTAATTTTAGGGTTTAGTTTGATTTTGGTATGTTGAATTACTTTGTGATTTGGGAGTTTTTGGTAGTGTGCATTAAAGTGTATTTGTAATGACTAATATTGTTGGTTTGTATATTTTAATGTGAATTTGTGAATGAGTATATATTTTTGGATTCTAGTTTGATTTTGGTATGTTGAATTACTTTGTGATTTGGGAGATTTTGTTAGTGTGAATTAAAG
>DF360407.1:4791-22378 GCA_000787875.1 Solanum virginianum | reverse complement strand
TGGTTAGTATTGCACACTATAGAGATGGGCCAAGTCACATAGTGAAATTCGTCTCTCACATTTGACCAATATGCTTGGTGAACTTAAATTACCATCCTGCATATTATATGATAGACAAGAATTAGGTTATCCAATATTACTAAGTTGGGGAATCATGGGGAACATGATACCACAGTTTCTCTCTATTATTGATTATCTCTTGTGATAGTTTAGTTTACTTTCTTATTGATTATTGCAAAGCCCCCCCCCCTTCGGGGAATTAAGTTAGTTAACTACTTGAATTGCTTACTGGTGATTGGTTTTGAGTCTATGCATTCCCTTACATTTGACCTTAGCCTTAGCTAGGATTATATCTTGACAACAACCGCTTTATACTCTACAAAAGATGCGTAACTTGGGCAACACCAAAGATTTTGGCGATATTGTCGAGGAATACAGCTAGACTTAGATTGATTCATTATGTAATTCGAGTATTAATCCTTAGTTCTCTTTGTTTCATTTTTATTCCTTTGCAGGGTATACAAGTAATGTATACCTAACACTAGGAGTCAAGGCGATCTCTTAACTCCATTTGATCTAGAGATCCAACGAATTATAAGAAGAATGGCCTAAGAAAATGCTTACAATGCGGCCAATATAGCTTTGAGTCGGGGTAATAATTATGATGATAGGAATGAGAACCCACCTCCTTTGGAGGATATTTCGTAGCCTCGAGATTTCTATGACAATGCTTACTGATGGAATTAGTATAGGTTGAACCACATGTCTACGGATGTGACTAGAGCTGTTGTGTTGCCACTACTACTGGCAGACACAAAGTTTACAGTCACTAGTGGATTACTTTAGTTACTACAGAATCGTGGGCTATTTGTGGGCTTACTATCAGAGGATCCACATAGCCACATACACAATGTGACATTTGTAGATTAAGAGTGTGATGGGGACACAGAATCTGTCTACGGATGTTATGGGTATCTTCTCATTATCTCTCACAGGCATGTTACATTATGGAATCTAAGCTCCCGTAGAGTTTAATCACAAGTTGGGAAGATTTGCAAAAGGCCTTTTTGGAGAGGTACTTTCCTAAATCGAATAAGCTCAAGTTGAAGGACCAGATCAATAACTTTGAGCAACTTCCTAGTGATTCGATAAGTACTACTTAGGAGCAATTTTTTAAATGTTTGAGGAGTGTCCCTGAGCACAATATAGTTGATGATGCCTTGGTGGAGATCTACTACTGTGCCCTTGATAAGAATAATCTTGCATCTGCTACTGTGCCCTTGATGAGAACAGTCTTGCTTGTGTTGACACTATCATGGGGGGTATGTTTCTAGATCAACAATTTGTAAAGATTGTTGAGTGCATGGAACAAGTAGTCAAGACTACTCATGCATGGGGACAGTAGGACAGAGCTTCCATGAAGAGTTTATGTGTTGTTAGTGTGGGTTCAGAGCAACCCAAAATTAATGAAGAGATTTTACAAAAACTTTCTCAGCTTCACATAACCATGGATGTGGTGATCAAGTAGAACCAACAGAAAGTGAATGCAGTGATTCACCAACCTCCACGTGCACCTATGTACAAGGAGCCATACTATAAGAAGGACGTGTATTTTCTAAATAATCAGACGGGGGGTTTCTAGATTAATGCCCAAGGTTCCAATCAGGACTATTGGAGCTAAGGTCAAGGAAACCAAGGTCAAAACTATGGTAGATATGGAGCTTTTAGAGATAACCATGGTGGTTACTTTGATAGGAACAGGGGTCCAAATGCAGATTGGGGTTATAGAGAAGGCTTTAGAAATGTTCCTTACATGCCACCACACAACTGTGACATGGGTATAGGTAATTCTAGAATTGAGGAGATTTATAATCATTTTTTGAAGAAGTCTAAGACACAAGATGAAACTCTAAGGGGCATGAAATTAGATATTTCAAGCATAAATTAAAAAGTAGAGTCTCATTCTACAGCTATTAAACAGCTTGAGCAACAATTTAGTCAAGTGTCAACTCAGTTGAATCAGTGTTAGAAGGGTACATTGCCTAGCAACACAGTTCAAAATCGTAAGAATGAGGGGCAATATAATGTGGTTACTACTAGAGATGGCAAGAGCACTATTGATCATCCTATGCTAATTGATGAGAAAGATATTTGTGAGGAGATGGTTGCGATAAAGGATGTGGATGAAGGAGATGATCGTGGTAAGGATGGGATGAGTGTAGCAGCTAAAGAGCCACAGAAGTTTAAGCCCATCCTTAGGCCTACGCCTCTTTTCCCCTAAAGAATCAAAAAGAGGGAGGAGGAAGGCAAGTTCAAGCACTTTCTCTCCATGCTTAAGCAGCTATCTATCAACATCCCTTTAATTAAGGCTTGGAGAAAATGTCGATCTATGCCAAGTATATGAAGGACTGGATTACCAAGAAGCGCACTATGAGTCAGGTGCTTTCTCAAGAGCTTCAATATTGCAATGTTATCACTACAAAGTCCTTAGCTCAGAAGCCTAAAAATCCAGGTGTTTTTACCATAACCTGCATGATAGGTGATGTGGAGTTCGCAAAGGCACTATATGATTTAGGTGCAAGTATAATTTGATGCCCTTTGCAATCTACAAGAAACTTGGATTGGGAACCCCTACTCCAACTACATGCGGTTGGTAATGGTGGATCAAATGGTGAAGAAGCCTATGGGGATACTTTATGATATATTGGTAAAGGTGGAAAAAATTATATTCCCTACAGACTTTTTGATTTTTGATTGTGAGGTTGACTTCGACATCCTTATCATCTTGGAAAGACCATTCCTAGCTACTGGGCGAGCTCTAGTGGATATGAAACTGGTCAACTCAAGTTTAGATTGAATGATGAAGAAGTTTTCTTTGACATTCGTTAGTCCACAAAGCATCCTGATGAGCTAAAAAGTGAGATTTGGGCAATTGGTGCAGTGTAGTAACCAATATTTCTAAGTCATGCCATGACAATAAATCAAGCACCTCTTGGGAGGCAACCCAAGGTGGACCCTAGAGCATAGACACCCAGGTATGGTTTTTGACCCCTTATATTTTGCTTTTGGTTGATTTTGTGCATTGGGGATAATGCACATCTTTTTCGATGGGGTATGGGTAGTTATGGGCCTCAGTGAAGTTTGAGCAGCTTATGGTCTATAACTACCCCAAATTTGATCCCAGTGTTTCCTTGCCGGTGTTCTTTTTCCTCGTGGATATTTAATTTCTATTGAACCGACATGTTTAGGATGTACTAGTACTTGTGGCATATAGCATGTTCTTGTGTTTCTTTTGAAAAATGGTACCCACCAAAAATTTTTGATTTGTAGTTAGGTTGAAACCATGCATGTTTAGGTGTTTGGCAATATTTGTTCTGATAAGTGAGGGTAATTTGAGATATGAAATATGATCCGTGAGTCTCTTGTTGATAATATATGTTGTGCCAAGTGAGTGTGAGCTTATTTTGCTAGATTCGTGCATTTTGTGCTAATTCAGAACTTGCCCTATTACTATAAGTTAGATTGTAGATTAAATAGATTAGGAAAGGATCTTAGGCCTTTTTTTAAATAGTACACTTTAGCCTAAAAATGATCAACAAATTATGGTTTATCCCTTGTTCCATATATTTGAGCCTTACATGTACTAATTCTTTCAAAACAACTAATCAGCCTAGCCTTATCTAGTGATAAACCTTGAAATTGGCCCTTGTCTTTCCTTGAGCATCATGAACCTTGACTGAGGCAAAAAGCCTAAGTTGGGGGTAGCTACCAAAAGTGACCCTGGTTCGAAAGAGAGATATTGTGTACTTCAATATAGGTAAAAGCCTAAGTTGAGGGTGGTCGGTGTAAAAGCAAAGCACAAAAATAAGGTGGTGAGCTAAGAGTGAGGAGAAAAAGAAGAAAAATCATGTACTGGGTACAAGAAAAATGAAAGATGCCTTAGATATAAGCTAAAAAGCAAATTGATGTGTATAAAGAAGGCAAAAGCTGAAAATGAGAGAAAAGCACCCGAAAAAGCCTAAAAAAAAGGAATAAGGGAGAATAAAGTGAAAATAGCATAGTTGGTGAGGTAAAAGTGTAGAAAAATGCAGTTTCAAAGAAGGCCATTAGTCACTATTTTCTTAAAATATCACACCAAAGTCCCCTAAGCCTACGCTACAAGCCTAGAAAGTTCTAGCGTGATCCTAGTCGAGATGGTTGAATGTCTGAGTCATGAGTATAGGGGCAAGCCTATGATATTAGTCATTGTGCATGAATATCTTTTGTGAGAGTGAGTATGTTTGCACAGTGGAATATTTAAATCTGAAATCATTTTTGAGTGTAGAAACTGGGACTTCTTTCTGTAAGGGCACTTGCATTACATTGTTAGCATTTGACATGTTCAGTGATTATGGACTGTTGATATTCCCTTGCTTATCATAGTTGTGTTGTGACATGCACCAATTTGCATTGGTTTGGTAAATAGTTTTCTGATCTTGTTTTGAAAAGTTGGTGTGGATATGTGAGTTTGAGATGCATATGATATATGTCATTGAGTTGAGTTCTATATGTTACTGTTTTATCTATATTGAGTCATTTCTTGAGGACGAGCAACACTTTTATGTTGTGGGTGTTAATGTGCTATTAAAATACAACACTCTCGATGCTTAAAACTCATTTCTTTTGTCAAGACCCGTAAGATGATATTCAAGGAGTATATTGATGTCTTGTCAAAATATAACACTTTTGATGCTTAAAACTTAGGATTTTGTGTGTTCTCAATGCGACATTTATGATTTTTATGTGTTTTTGTGTTTTGTTTTGCAGGAAAGTAGGTTGACTATGACTTAGGGAAAAATTGCAAAAGTTTTCTAGTTTTTGGTAATTTACAAGACCCTCTACAATCCGTAGAGCATTCTACGAGTTGTAGAGGTATTTTTGTGACAAATTCCAGTGAAAGATGATGTCTAAAGATCAGCTATATGAGCCCTCTATACGAGTCATAGAGCATTCTATGAGTCATATAGATGGGTTTCGTGAATATTTCCAGTGAAGGACAATGTGATACAGTTGAAGTACACAAAAGAGCAATACGAGTCATGAATCTGTCTACAATTCATAAAGTGAAGTCATAGAAGAGAAGCCCAAGATCCTAAAACTTGATTACCAGACCCCGACTATGACTCGTAAATCATATTACAAGTCGTATAGAGCTTTCAAGGAGTCCACCGACGAGTTTTTCTTTTTTAGGACTTAATTGTAATTACAACAAATAGTACTATTAGGTTATTGTACAAACAAGGACGTCATTATTCAGTACTTTTAGGGTTTGTACTTAGAGAACTCAATACTTGAGAGAGAAGATAGTGAGAAAATACTTGTAGGTAAATTTGATCTTGAAGCTTGTGATTCTCATTCTTCTTGGATTTGCTTGATCTTAATTCAATTAGGTAAGTGTTTAATTATGTTTTCTCAATTCATATTTTCTTCATCTACCCATAACATGAGTAGCTAAATCCACAATTAAGGGAACCATGAAGAACTAACTTAGTAAACCTAGGTAATTTGCAATTCTTAGAATGGGTATATGCATATATTAATCAATTCTCTTTGTTTTGCATGTTTTCTAATGGTGGCCAACATTAGAACCCGCCTAGTGTTATTGACTGGACCAAGGTAGTAACGAATAGGAAAAGAGATTGATTAACAGGAGTCAGTGTTGTGTTCTCGTCTAATCAACCGAACTGGGCCAATGTGAGGTTGACTGGGACTTATAGGTAATGGTTAATATTGCATAGTATGGAGATAGGCTAAGTCACATAGTGAAATTTGCCTCTCACCTTTGACCAAAGGGCTTGGTGAATTTATATTATTATCATGCATGCTTTACACTAGACAAGAATTGGGTTATTCAATGATACTAAGTTGGGGAATCATGGGGAACATGATACCCTAGTTACTCTCTATTATTGATTGTCTCTTCTGATAGTTAGTTCAGTTACTTTCTTATTGATTATTGCAAACCCTCCCCCTTTCGGGGAATTGAGTTGGTTAACTACTTGAATTGCTTACTGGTGAATTAGTTTTGAATCTACATATTTCCTTGGGTTTGACCCTAACCTTATTTAGATTTTATATCTTGTCAATGACCACTTTATCCTATAAAAAGGATGTGTAACTTGGGTGACATCAACTCCCCAAACCTGCAACAAAAAATTGGTCCATAATGGACTCCAGAAGACCAAGAAAACATCAAAAAACGTAGTTAAAAGTTCTACTGGGAAAACCCCTCCTTCATAACTTCCTTGGCCTAAATTCTCATAAACCAGACAAGTATAGCCTACATCCATCTAACTATCACTTTCCTCTTAATAACCTTATTATTAAGTAATGTATTCACTTTTGAAAAGGTATTCCCTCGAGATAAAACCAACCCCTACTTCACAACTCTTTGACTTGAATTTATATCACTCAAAACACTTTAGGCTAAAACATTGTCCAATTCCAACAAGATTCGAAAGTACAAACAACATGCAAAGTTTTAACCTAAACAAAGAATGACAGCAGTAAAAAGGGAAAATTACCTCAAAACATATGCCAAATTCTAAATCTGACTTCAACTTGATGTTCCTCACAAAAAATCGAGTCAATTGGACCTTTGGATCACCCAAAACGGACTTGAAATGAGCTTTTTACGTGATGTTGAAGTTGGGAAATAAGGTTGGTTCGCGTAATTGATCCATATATATACATACCAAATTAATTCTCTGTGATGGTAGAGCCTTAGGCTGGCTACCCTCCATGAACACGAATATGCCTCCATGAACATGAAAATCTATCGTCCTTACTCTCCACGAAGGCGGAGAGTAAATCTTCTGGTGTTGCATGAGCAATGCCTAAAACATCTCTGGGCCATTCTTGGGGCTCTTGATGTCTCCTTTAGGCAAACAAATAGCGTAGCCATACTAATTTTGATGTTTTGGATCCAATGGTGTAGTCAGAACTTTCAACGGAGCATCCTATAGAAAAAGGAGTACCTCACTTCCTTTCAGCTAATTCAGCTTAAAAAGCTAAGGTGGTCAAAATGCGACCAGATGACCTCGATAATTGGTGAAAGATCATTCTAGGCTATTTTTTAAATTCTAGACCTGACCACGCTATCAGTTTCCGATTCTTGGTAAGTTAAGCTAGGTTTTTACTAAAATGCACTTTTTGGCTTTCAGTTGAACTCACTTTTGCAACATTTAGCCCAAAATCAAACTGGAACTCTCCATTCTCAAACCGACCACCCTTCTAGCATAAATCAGCCATTCTAGAACTAACGAAATTATTAAAATCCTATTCTGAGGCTGTTTAATAAAGTTTTGCGAGAATAATCATTTTAGCAGCTTTGGCTCCTCGCTAAACTGCAACTAGCACAATTCTCAATGAAAACATCTAAAAGCCATTCAACAGTCCCAGCAGGTCATATTAAGTCTGAGATCATTGTACATAAGCTCAAAATAGCACAAATAATACAAAAATATAAAAATGACATATAGGTTCATTACATGTTTCCTTATCGAACCCCACCTAAATGTCTCATATGGTGCTAAGTCATTCTCATGAAATGTTTTAAAACATTAGTATAGTCATGAAATGTTAACTTTAGCATCATAAATAACATCATATAGGAGTAGCTTATCATCTTCAAATCCCCTCAAGTGAGAATTCTCCTTTCACAGGAGGGTCCATGTTAAACATTATCATTAAGGGTTTTGTGACATACTTACATACTTGAAAACATTCATAACTTTCATGACATGCTTTAGCCCTAATTTTTTAACATCATGTAAAACTCATCATGAATTTAGTGGGCTTGTGAAATGACTTTAAGATTACATGATTAAAGGGTATAATATAGGAACATGATAAAATACATAACTTTAAAAGTAAGATCAAACAAATCATATCATCAATAAAAACCCTAGATAATGAAATCATATCAATCAACTTGATAATTATAAGAACTCGTGGTATATCATCACATTACATCATTGAAATCAAAATACATATAAATATATCATAAAAACGCCATTTAAATCATGCTCATGGAGCTTATAAACTTTCAAGAACCTAAAGAAAAGGTAAAAAGGTTTAGGGTTGATCTTATTGGGTCAAAATAATCCACAAATCAAACTCACATACAATGACCTTAAGAAAAGGCTTAAAGAAGTTAAAGAAGAAAGCTCCTAGGAAAAAAATCCTAATCCTTGCCTTGCCTTGGAGAGTGTTTCTTGCCTTAGAAAATTTTGAAAGGGGTTGAAATGGTGAGAATGAGAGTGAATGAGGGCTTAGGGTCTAATATGAGAAGTTAAAAATCCCAAAATGATATAGTTTCAAGCCTAGGATACAGGGATGGACAAAAATGTCATTCATTAGAACTATTGGAATTTATACTACAACCCTATTTACAGATTGTAAAATGGTCTACAGGCTACACTTAGTATAATAACCTTATTATTAAGTAATGTATTCACTTTTGAAAAGGTATTCCCTCGAGATAAAACCAACCCCTACTTCACAACTCTTTGACTTGAATTTATATCATTAGAGACATCAATTTTATGGAATCGTCGAAAGGAATGAGGGAGGGGTTTGTTTTAGTATAATTTATTTACTTTTATATAATTATATATGTTACACAAGCCTTAATAATAACTATTAATGTGTGATAAAACAAATAAGGAATGAAAATAAATTTTTGGGCAGCCACCTTTTTTGGGTAGCACCTTTAAGTTGCTTTTAATATAATATATTCTTTGTCCTAAGATAAGTAGGTTTAAAGACTTAGAGAAATCTTATAAACTCTCTTGTGACTTTATATTTGACAAAAATTATGAGAGAAGTCAGTTACTTTGAGCAAAATCAAGAAATCCCCTACCCTTTGGTAAGTGGATAAATTTTGTCTTTAAATTGTATAATATTTAGTAATTATGGAATATCTCGTTCTATATAGCTGTGTTTTTAGTGTGTAAATACGTTTTGGAAAGATAATTCACATACCTACAACTATTACATTTAAGTGAAATTTTGAATCTGCTTGTATGGTACTGAAAAAATGGGATGAAACATAGTGAAAGTTCTGGCTAGTTTTTGTCTGAGGAACCTTCTATGTACTGCTGTTAGTATTTTAATCATATCTTGATGTGTGAGTTGTATGTTGCGATGGTTCTTAGTTCTTCGCAAACCTTAAGACTTCTAACTACAACTCTTTATGTTGGAACCTAATTTGGTATTTATGGATTCAAAAAGGTGAACACAATGTAGGATAAGTTCTGTCCAGATTTTAACCATAGGAATTCTCGGGTGTGTGTTGTTAATGTCTTGATTATAAATTCTTGTACGAAAGGTATTTTGAAGTGATTCTTAATTGTTTGCAACCTATATTCATATACCTATAGTTTTTCTATAGACTGAAAGGCCTAGTATTTCCATTTACCAATTCAAAATCAAGTTACGATTCAAGGCAATAAAGCTGCCGAGAAGAGTGTGATTTGTAGAAATGTGACTCAGTTTTAGCATCTTTGTTGTTGGTTTTTACCTGTTTAAAGTGCTGAATATTAAATGAGCATTTAAATGAGTATTAAGTTGCTCAACTCTTGTACAACCTTAAGAAAATTGATTGACGAAACTGATGTCTTATTAATCCACGACTTGAACTCGATAGGGTCGGTTACATGCTAAAAGATTCAGGTTCGTGTAAAAACTTATTCTTGTGATCTTGTTACCTACTAGTACATTTGAATATTATCTTCCTATCTTAGCTATGTTCCTATTACTTCATCTTGCTCTGTTCATATCTTTTGAGACTTCCAAGACACTTGCTTAATTCGTCCATTTGTATAGATTGCTCGAACGATTAATATTCTTGTGGACTTTGTCCTTCTTATGTCTATGACATTGTCACCATTGGTATGCCTCTTGTTTGGATCAATTGCCATCTTGATTGTACATTTTTAGTTTGTCCTAAGTGTGAAAGCAGTTCATTTTATGCAAGAACTAGAAAGTCACTCTTAGTATGGTTCTTAGTTCTCTTGATAATTGGGCTTTCACCCTTCTTGATACAAGGGCTTCGGTCCTTTTTGATACCTGATTATATTTGGTGTGATGGCATGACATACATACTGGGTGAAACTTGTCATTTGAATGTCTTATAAAAATTGTTCCAAGAACCCTTGATACTTAGATCTTTAAATATGCTACTTGATACTATTGATATATTTCTTTATTTGGTCTATTTACTATATTCCAATTGTGTTGTCCTTTGTCTTAAAAAAGGTAAATTGACAAATCTAACGATTTCAGTTTTTTTCTTTTACACTACTAAGCTTCATGTTTAGCTATAGTTATTTCTATCATAAGGAATACCTAAGATGATGCTTGAGGATGGCCATTGAAGATAAATTTTGAGAGCTTTACAGAAGATTGCATTGCATCTTGACATATATATTGTAGTAGTTTTGGGATATGTATATGATCTCCTGTTGCATATGTATGTATAAATTTGTAAATTATGGAACCATGGCTTTTAACTTAAAGTTTTGACTTGTTAATTTGGAGTCAGTGAGCTTGTTTTTATATTAAATTACTAGTTATTTTGAGATGACTGTATGAAACAGAAACTAGTAAGTTGTATGTCTTTGTATTTTAACATTGGTAATAATTTTTCAGCATGTACTACAATAGTATGCCGAATATATAAAAATCTCGCAAGATATCAGATTAAATTAATTTAGAAGTTGTTCATGCTATAAACTAAAACCTGAAGTTAACTGAACTACCTCTAGGACAAAATCTCGTACCTATAACTATTTTGGATTCATTATTAAATTATAATTAATGTTTTGCATATTAAAATCTTAATACTTTAGCACGTATTATATATGCCCAGATCGTACAGAAGTGGCATCCTCCCATGTGGGTCACCACACTTGGGGTTTTGTCCTATTCAACTTTCCAATCTTCCAAAACTTAGTCTCTAAAGATTAACCCATGAGACTCATCTATGACTCAGAGATTGATTTCTGAGTCATAGACTCGTCTGTAGAGTGATCCAACACTTACAATAATTTCACCAGTTCAGTACCCTATCTATAAGACCAAACTACAACCCGTAATCTCAAGTACGAGTCATCCTTTTTGTTTGTAGTTCCACTTTAGAAACCATATTTTCTATCAAGTCAAGTCATTAAACCACGAACTCCTTTTACAATCCATAGTTACATTTATGGACAATGCCCTCACACTTTGTGAATTTTTCACCTAGGTCAACCCCATCCATGAACCTTTTTTTACAGCTCGTGGTTTGAATCACGAGCTGTAAATAAGGCTCATATATTGGTCTACAACATTTCTAGTTCCACTTCTTTTGTACCTTCTTACTTCCAAACTTACAGGTACTTACATATATTTGGGCTTAAATTGAGTATAATATTGTCCTCGGTTTATGATTTTACCTTAGGAATTAACTTAATTATGTGCCAAATGTTAGGATTGATGGCCAATTGTTTGCAAAATAAGTTAAAATGGGCAAAAATGGACAAAAGGCGAATTGAAAGTATATCCTTGAACATTATTGGTAGATCGCCAAAATGGAAAGATCATCACCTAATGTTACAGTATGTGAACCCCAAAGAAATGTGTTAGGTCAGCGATCAAGTAGCAACTTGGTGCATCACCGGATGTTCAACAAACCAAATTGAGTCTATAAAATATTATAGAACCTAGCAAGGTGAAGGTCAAAAGCAATGGGTTAAATCGGTGATGATGGTGAACACTTAGTGGATTGCTAGGTGAAATCGACAGGCTAACAAGACGTCACCAAAAAATATAAATTTGGCTTAAAGGAGATCAAGAATTGAAGTTATCAAATTAAGGATGAGGTATAAGTCAGCACATCACTAAATATGTTTCAATAAGCCTAACTAACCTTACCAAGTTGCATTTGGGGCTAAAATTCGGGATCGTATTTAAGGACTTTGGAGAAGAATTTCTAGTACACTTTCTACAGATACTTTTGAATACATTTAGATATATACTTTCTCTGCTATTACTTGATTTCTAGGTATAATTTTGAAGGAAGAACTTGGAGAATTACAAATTCTACAGGTATAATTTTGAAGCAAGAACTTGGTGAATTACAAATTCTACTTCTTCAACCTTTGATTTTCAACCCATGGATAATTATTTCGGTATATTTTCTATTTTTCCTTTAATGAAGAACTAAAACCCCAATGATTGGGGTGTATAATGTAGTTGAATGTTGATTTATTATGGGTTTATGCCTTCTTCTTATTATAATTACAAATCTGACGTTACAAACTTAGGTTATCATTGGATCTTTGAATATTGCATTAACTTGGGTATTTGTTGTGGGGAAATTGCATAATAGTCATAGGTATATGTTGATTTAGTTGAAGTTCTTAATTGGGTTCAATCGATTAAGGTATTAGATGGTTTCACTGCCTAAATTGGATGAGTTCCCCTAGGCTTTTTGTTTAAACCGCATATAAGAGCAATATTGATTCACATTGAGACATCGTAATTGATGTAATAGTGATTGTGATTACCAGCTTTCTAGCCTACCCATATGCAATTAACACCATCTTTTAATTTTTAAGACTTATTAGTGCAAATTATGTTCAACTACACACACCCTAAGCATGTTTGCTTCCATTGAATTAAATTTAAGTGCGAGAACTGTGATTATTATTAATTCATCTTAATCTTTACATAACCAAATTATTATATTATTTTGTATACTAATAACTAATTAGCTCAAATCCTATGTCATGCATAGAATCATTGCAAACATTCCTCATGGGATTGACCCCAACTCTTTTGTTGGGTTCTTATATTGCTAGTGACCACTGTATTCCTTAAACATTTTGGAGCACATGTGAATGTTATTATCTCTTACTATGATTTTGATGCATTGACCACATGTTTTTACTTTTGCTTTATCTTATAATTTATTGATTTTTGTCTAGCATCCCATGACTCATGTTCTACATTACTTATGAACATACATGCATATTACTTACATACTTAGTACATTCAAAAACTACTAAGGCATACTTATTTTCATACATTGTTGTATAATGTAGGGGAGGATGCTCACCCTACATTCTATTCTTGTGGCTAGCTTGGAGTCTATTTGAAGATTTATTGGTGAGTCCTCATATTTCAAGGGCAAGCCTATCATTCTTTATATCTTTCTACATTTGGTTTATGTTGGTAGCTTAAGACCTTTTCTTTTTGTTAAGAGTGAGCTAGAGGCATGCCGTAAGATCTTGGCTATGTTTAGTAAAGGCATGGTGGATTATATAAAGTCCATGTTGTCTTTCCTTTTGTGTACTAAAGTTGCTTTCTTTCTATTGAGACTTTTGAGTTTTGAGTCCTATTTCCACTTTATCATAGAATGTTAATGATACTTTTGCCTTATATATGTCTACTGATATGCTAAGATGTCTTGGTTGGGATCCTTCGAAGTTTCTATCACCGTGTCATTCCTAGGGCCCAGCTTGGATCATAAAATGTATCAACATAAGCCAAAGATAGCAAGAAATAAAGCATGATAGGCTTTGATTCACCAATTAATCTTCAGATAGACTCCAAAGCTAGCCACGAGAGTGAGTTGTAGGGTGAACGTCCTCCCCTACATTATAAATTAATATTCACAAAAAAAACATGTGTTAATACTTAAAATGCACTAAGTATGAAAGCAATGTAATGAGTCGTAAATATATTATGTAATTGACCAATTTAAATGATGAAGTAAAGAATAAGTTGAAAGTACAAGTAACACATAAATATGGCTAATGCATTTAAAAAATCACAATGAGAATCATTCAAAAGTATGAACCATAGCCTTTATTCCTCGACTAGCATATGGCCCCATTTTGTTGAACAATGCACCAGATTCTATGTTATGGCTCACATGGTTATATGTCGATTATGGTATCTCTAACAAAAGTTTATGATTCTCTAGTCAAAATGATATAGCACAAGAAATCATACATATGTGGGATAGCAACCATAACCGACAACAAAATCATACGAGCTATATTATATGGAATTCTGATTTTTTTATACACCAAAAAAAAAATCTACTTGTCAAGGTAGACTCTACCCTGCTAAGTCGGTGTCATGAACATGTTCTATACATGGATCCACTAATTAAGCCAAAATGACAATAATCCTATGGTGGCGACATAGTTATAAGACTAGAGATTGCTACTAAGGATCCCTTGAGTTGAGTTCTCACCTCAATGTCTACTCGATGCCAAGTCAAAATTCCACGAAATACATGTCATAGTTATGAGTCAAACATATCATAGATTCGTAAAAGCTTATCATAAGTCATAATTTATACTTGTCATTAAGATTGTTCATGGTTATGGTTAAACAACCCAGCTGAACCTCAATCCAAACCAAACCGATTAAAAAAATTGATATTTGATTTGATTTGATTAAGTTTAATTTTTAAATTTTGAAAACTAGTACTATTTGCTTTGGTTTGGTCTCGGTTTTACTAAACAAAAGCCATAAAAATAACCAAATTGAACTAAATAATTATATATATATAAAAATTTTATAATTATAGTATTCATAAATAATTTATAAAATATTTTGTTATATTTTAATTAATTTAAATCTTTAACTTTACCATTTATATTTGAAAATTCTCTTGTTAGTGTTTGGAATATAATTTTCTTGTACCCACTGCTTTGTGTAGTTATTTGATTACTGAGCTTGAATTGTTTTATGAAGATTTGATCTTTGGTGTATAATAACTTTAGTATTGTTTAACTAAATCACTTTATTCATGTATAATAACTTTAGTAATGCTTAACTAAATCACTTTGTTCATGTAATAATAACTCTAGCACTAATACTTAATTGAATCTGCAGTAGCCATCTGTGGATTATTCGTGTAGTAGGTGTTTGTGTCCATTGAGATGTGTATGCCTTAAACAAACTTATTACTTTCAAACCAAAAAATAACTAAAGAAAATAAACCAAACCGATCCAAACCGATAATTATTTTTTTATTTGGTTTGGCTTGATTTTAGAAATTTAAAAACCAAGTAAATTGGTTTGGTTATGATTTTAACAACTAACCGATCCAAACCGAACCATGAACACCCCTACTTTTCGTGGATCATAAAGCTTAACATACATGTGGAAAGACAATCATTCTATCAATCTAATTCATAAAACCTATTTATAAAATAACTCATTTCATATAATTCATGTAATGTAGGTGTAGGTCCTACATTATTATGAACCTACCTCCATACGGAGTGTCATTAGGGTTTTAGGTCATCTTTTTCATAAACTTGCTTGAAGGACTTGTAAAATTCATAATCATGACTTATAATGAAAACCTGGGTAAAAGTATAGTGTTCACATGTAATCAACTTAAAATCATGTAATTGGAAGGAAATCATGCATAATCATGTAGAATAACATCTATTGAATCATAATTGAAAGAACCCATATATAATTTCATGAACCCTAGATAACTTGTAGGAGAATTTGCATGGAAAACCTTGAAATCATATAATATCAATTCATACGTAATCAGATTCAATATAATGATGTAAAATATAATTCATGCATTTGAAAGAGGATGTATCAAAGACCCATAAAATTTCACAATTGAAATTGATTGAGAAGTTGAGATTTCATTGGGATCTATGGGTTAAAGGGACACATGAAATGAATACCCAAATACCTCAAGTAAAATCCTTGGAAGTTTGAATCCTTGAAATCATTTGTTGATCTTCTATAGAAACTTGGGAGAGAAAAATATGAGAGAACCTTTGATTTTTGAGTTACTGGATGAGAATGAAGTGAAGTATAAGGGTACAGGCAGTTAGTGGGGTAATTATAGGATGAAAACATAGTATATGGATTAGGAGGGTAGAAAATGACTAAGATACACTTCATTAAATTTTTACCTAACAGAGACTATGACCATGACCTGTATACCTTGTCACACCCCAGGAGGATACCTAGACGTAACTGGCACTCGGAGACTATTGCTAGCCCCCAAGTGAACCACCTAGTCTCATCACATTCATTCAATCAATTGATAAGTGGAAGATATTAAATAAAATCTAAGGTATCAGTGGGTTGTAAGCCGCATCATCTACGTCTATCACATGAAATAAGAATAGAGGAACAATCCCAATATAAAGAAGGAAAATAGGGGAAAGAAATCTCAACATCAGCCATCAGCTATCTATGTCTATAAAACCTCTATTACTATTGTCTAAGAAAGTACCATGACAGGACATGGCTACCACAATCCAATAAAACAACTCAAAACAATAGAAAAGGGAAATAAGGACATCCTCCGAATGCAGGGGAGGACTCACCAAGTCTCTGTTTGGGAATCTGTGAACCTCAACGATTCGTCTTCTGAAGTCCTTTGTCTACTGAATCTGCACCGTAAAACAATAGCACCAAAGGGGCATTAGTATGTGGAATATACTATATGTAAAATGGGCTAAAGTAAAAAATATAGGCAAGACAATATAATATGACATCAGCTCATCAGTCACTCAATCTCAACTCGGAGTAAGGAATAAGACTCTATCACGTCACTGTCAATCAAGACTCATACTATCACATCAAACTCAAAGTATTATCAGTATGGGACCTATCTGGGAGTTTTTTTAACTAACAACCATCACCTATGAGCTGGTAATAATACAATGAAGAGATGTCATTGCCACATCTATCCAGTACCTTGATGAGGTAAAGGACGAGTCAGTCAGTAGATCTAAAAGTCTATCAAGTCCTCTGCGAACAAAGAAAATATCCACTTTCATAGTTTAATCCTCTCCTACACTAGCCACGTAGTTAATAGATATGAGTGGGACTCACTCTTATCCATTTTGATGCTCAATACTCCTTCATTACTTGACTTGATCATCAATTTGTCAATCGATCAAGAATTTTCATCACCTAGCCTTTACGGGCAAGAAACCTCAACTCATTCCATTATCTATCAACTCCAGAAGTAGCATCATCCTTTCAAAGTTAATTTCTTTCTGTTAGTGCCCGTATATTTTGTACTTCGGTATCATAGTGATCAATTGATGCTTTTAGCAGCATGTTTGGTAAGTTTTGATTTCTCATCTTTTGAGCTATATTAATGGTTTCTATAGCATTAGAAGGTGTTATTATGAATGAGTAGTCAAGAAAATGTGGTTGATTAATTGAGAATGTACCTTATTATGTGAATTTCGAGCTGGTGAAGAACTAAGCTTGTATGAACCCAATATGCGTGGAAATTGTTATCTTTGTATATTGTGAGTTGTTAATATGTTCTTGTGGACTTATGTGAGTGGGAAAAAGTATAGAAAACTTGGGTGCATTCAATTATGAGTTTGATGGTTAAATTGGGGCCTAGAATGGCTAAAAGTGTAGCGTTTTGATATTGTAAGTTTGTGTCAAGCATCGGAGTGTTGCGTTGTGGTTCTTAAAGTGTTTTGAGGTAGTTTAGTATGTTATCTAGGTGAGGTAAGAGCAGATTTCAGTTTCTCAAAGAATT